>JAHBCN010006759.1:0-40000 GCA_019359885.1 Listronotus oregonensis
AAAGATTTTTGGGGTTCAAGACCCAAGCCCAAGCCCAGACTTGCAAGCCCAAAGACTAGCCCGGTCTTGGTTTTGGGTTTTTTGCTCATCACTAAAAAAACGTAGTCCCCAAAGATCAATGAAACTGTTGCGATTAAACCTCTTTTTAAAAAAAAACCAAAGGCAATCATCTTTTCAACCCTCCCGGACTGTCTTTTAACTGGATTGGTCAATTGGAAAAACTCTTTAAAAGTCGGCGTTTTCTCAAAGACCAGCATTTGATACCTTGCCGTATTTTATTAAATTTTCTGTGCACCATTTAACACGATGTACTTTTTGAGTTTCGGTTAAATTAGGGGGAAACCCCAACGAACAAACTTTTCCAAAGAAGGTGCAAGATTTTTTCAATGCATAAAATTTTGCCCAAAGTATCTCAAATAATTTGATATGTTACAGATTGTTTTTTTTTATCATTTGTGAAATAGTATGTTTTCTTCAGTGGCGCGAAGTTGACCGCCCCTCCCTTCGTCACTCAAAAACTCGTTTAAACTTAAATTCGTTCAACCAGTTGTACACACTCGCCGAAATCGGGCCTTTATTACCGAAAGCAGCTGGAAGTTTTTTAGTGCACTGCTTTGGGCCAGACAAGGAAGTTTAAAGGTGTATGGAACCCCAATACTGTAGAACAAAATTGTCCAGGCGTGGGGGCAGGGGAATAGGGGGTTGGCCCCGGGGAAATTTGCGCAATGAATAGGGGTAAAGGGCCGGGATTTCCATAATTCTTTTTATTATCTATAAAATTGACATCATCAAATTTAAAATTAACATTCCTGTTTTTTTATTTTTGAAAAAATTTTGGTTTTTGAAGGATACTACATAGAAAATTTAAAATTATTGTGTAATATTAGATTTTATATCATCTGATATAAATGGAAAAAATAGATGGGGGCCCCCTTTACCCTTCATTTAAATGGTCAAAAATTTTTGAAAATTTTGTATTTTACCAAAAATAAATAAAAACATGATTTTTTAAAAATTTTTTCAAATTTTTTATGAATATTATTACTTATCCCCAATTTTTGATAAAAGAAACAAAATTTTGGGTAAATGAGTTTAATCTAATTCTAAGATTCTGGTTGTACATTAAAAAAATGAAAATTTTTATAACTTTTTTTTAGGCATATACTTTTCATAATAACAAACATTCATGAACAGAATAACAGTGGTTAAAAAAGTTTAGTAACCTTTGGTACCTGAGTATCCATTGTAACATATCCGTTAAATATTATTGTTTCAGTATGTCGAGCTTAAAAAAATTGTAATGCAAAATTAAAAACCAAAAAACTAAATTTTTTTTTAAACAAATGGTATTGTCTCGAAAGTTGCCTCCCCTCCGATTTTGATCAAATTTTGGGCAGGGTTTCGTTGAGATTTTTTCAAAAAAAGTTGAAAATTAAACTAACCTCATTTTCACTATTTTTTCCCTTTTTTTGTACAAATTCTTGTTTTTTACACAAAGTGGCACTCAATTTTTTAAAACCTTTTAAAAACCTTGTTTTTTTATTTAATTAACATTTTTTTTCCATTAAATTGGGCTTTTAAGTTAAAGGCAACCATATTTGCTTAAAAAAAAAAAGTGAAAAAAGGTGTAAAATAAACAAAAAAAATTTTTTAAAGGTGTTTTGTTTGTGCCAATTTTTAAAAAAAATTTTTTAAAAAAAGAAGGAAAAAAGAAAAAGGGTTTTTGTTTGTTTTTAAAGTGATAATATCTCAAAAAAAAAACATTCTAATTTTTTTTTAGATTTGAAATAGCCCCCCCAAAAATCTCCAAAAATTGTACTTCCTTTCAGTCAATTAAAAACCTGTATATATTAAAATTTGCCTGGTCTGTCCAGTAATCAATAATTTTGATCTTTAAAAAGGGGTACTAAATTATTCTGAAATAAAAATGCCTAAATGTAAACCTTATTTCTTTTTAATAATCCACAGAAATTCAAACATTTGGAAATCATCTAAAAAAATAGTTAAGATTCCTTACTTTTCTCACTAAATTTCCATGAAATTTTCATTTTTTTTATTCATAATTGATATATTATTATTTATTCGGTTACCCAACGTTACGTCTTATAAAAGCACCCAATTTAAATATAAAAATACTTACCTAAAGTTAAAAGACGGGATTTACCCTTACTCCCGGCCCCATAAAATTATAATGTGTGGTAACTTCACAGTTTATCAGTGTGTAAGTACATCACATTAAATTATTTCGTGGAATTTTTTATTGCGCAGAATCGGCGGGGCCAACCCGACAGTTTTTTTCTACTGGGCTGGACAGATCCAATGGTCCATGCATTGGGCTTCCATACACCTTTAAACTTCCTTTGGGGGCAGACCACTTTTTTAAAAATTTTAATAAATCATGGGGAAATTTTCAAAAAAAAATGCAAACAAAAACAAAATTTTCGATGACAGGTATCGATTTGAATTGCTTATTTATTTATCTATTTATTCCTTGAAAAAGGGGATACAACAGGCACTAAGTACTTACTATTTTTTCCACAAATTTACAATTTTAAGCTTTCCCTTAATAAAATTTTGTATAAAAAATAAAAACTTATCCAAAGATTACAAATTAGTAAAAACATTTTAAAACCTATAAAAAAAAAAAAGGCAAAGTACAAAAAAAATCACCTTTAGGGTTTAAATTTTTTTAATATGGCTTTTTTTTTTGAGATAATGATATTGAAAAACAATCTATTTGATTAGCACAAATATTACTTTTTTTTTTTTTTTTTTTTTTTTTATTTTTCTGCAAAGGTGAATTCTGGCCCCTCTTGTTTTTTTTCTGAATGGTAGAAAAAATAATTTTTTTTCCCCTTAGAAAACCTCTGGGGAGAAATTGAGTGATATTTTTGCGTATGCAAAAGGGGAATATATGATATTGTTTAATATTTTTTAGAAAAAAATAACATCGAACGCAAATCTCCGATCTCACAGTGACTTCAGATGAAAATGAGTTCGTGCAAAAAGTGATATCGTCATGGTCGATAATATTTTAAAAAAATTTTGTTTGAATGCAATAAATTTTATAAATTTGTTTGTATCCTTTCAAACCTCTTACTATTTGTGTTCTGTCCCGGGTTC
This sequence comes from Listronotus oregonensis, assembly GCA_019359885.1. Classification (NCBI taxonomy): domain Eukaryota; kingdom Metazoa; phylum Arthropoda; class Insecta; order Coleoptera; family Curculionidae; genus Listronotus; species Listronotus oregonensis. The sequence goes on from JAHBCN010006759.1 coordinate 3,124, forward strand.
CAAATAACAGCGGGGAAACCCAAATTTAAATTAAAACAAAAAAGCTATATAAAGAAACATTTGGCTTCATATTTCTAAATTCTTTAAGTATTTAAAAAATTTTAAAATGAGTTTAATTACAAAAAAATGTAATTGATGTGCATTTTTTCCCAAAATTTAAAAACCAAATCTACCTGTAAAAAATGCAATTCTCTATCTTGCGTCGTTTACCAGCTACAGTGTGTTTTTCAATTTGTTGCGTTTTCTTCCCAAACCCTCATACCTTTTTTTCTTGTTGCGATTTTTTTTTAAAATTTTGTAAAAACATTCTTATAGTAACTTTTCATGCAGATTGCTGATATGCTTTCAGTTTTTTTTTTTTTTTAAGATGGGGGCATTTTTGGTTTTTTTAACCCTTTTTTTAAATTTTAAATGTGACACTGTATATTTTTAATTTTTGAATGGTCAAAAAAAAAAATTTCCTTTTTCAAAAACGTAACACACTTCAATTAACAACATTTTTTTTATGCATTTTTTTGGGTTCTGCGTCTATTAGGTTGTCATATATCGAACGATATTTGCAAAAAATAAATGTATTTCTATAAAACAATAATTTAATAAACGTTTCTCGTATAATTATTAAACAAATTTTTGTCTACTTCGCAAATTTTTTTGAAATCCGGCGTCCAACTGTTGTTTATTTTGGGTTCCCAACCTTATCGTAAACCATTTTATTTAAATTTATCCAAAATTAAAATTTGGGACAGTTGTCATTTTTGAGCACAAAGGGGATTTGTGGGTCTCTAACCAATTTTTTTTTTAAATTTTTTTTTTTAAATTAAAAAAAGTCAAATCCAAAAAACTATAAAAGCTACTGAAAATTTTTATGGCATAAACTATGTTTTTTTCAAGACCTTTGATTTAAATTTTTAATTTTTTGTCTAACTCTATATTTTTGAGTTATAATCAACAAAATTTTTAAAAATTTTTTTTTGGGAAAAGGGAATTTTTTTTTTTTTTTGCAAATTTTATGATGTGGGAACCAAATAAATAAAATAAATATTTTTTTTTAAAAAAAAAAAAAAAACCTTTTGGGAAAAACCTTTTTTCTTTTCCCCTGAATTTTGTATTTTTTTTTCCTTTTTTTTACTTTTTTTTTGAAAAAAAAAAATTAATCCAAATTATCCAAAATCTAGGTATTGTATAAAAATATTTCCCCCTGGTGGGAAAAAAAAATTTAAAGATCCATATCTTAAAAGGGGTTTCCCTTGGGGAAAAAGTCTGATAAAAAATATTAGGTTCCAATAAGAATCCTATCCGGGTCCCAAAAGAATTTATTTAACTGAAAACTTTAAAAAAATTATGAATTATCAGTTTTCTTTTAAAAAACCCTAGGTCGGAATGCCGTACTTTATTTTGATTTTTTTCAATTTTTTTATTATAATCTCTGGGAAAATATAGAAAAAATTTAATCCATTATAGTATCTGTAATATCAATTTCTGTTTCAAAAAAGAAAATTTATCCCCAATTTCAATCAAAATCATTTTTTTTGAATCTTTGGTTTTTTTCCCACCCCCATTTTTTTCTGTTTTTTTTTCTTTTTATTAATGGGGGTCTCAAAATCAAAAAAATTTAAAAATTTTTATCCGCAAGTCATTTTTAACTTTTAAATTTCTTTCTTTTATAGACAAAATTGTTTTTCCCCCTTATATTATTGAACAGGGGATCATTTTTAATATATTAAAAAAAACTTATAAAATTTAATATTTATTTATATTCTGACAACTGCCAGTATTTTTTAAAACAATTCAATAGATCAGCAAATTCAGTTTTTAAAAAAAAATAATATAAATTAATTTGTATTTTCATAAACGTTTTTTTTTTATTTAAAAATAAATAAATATTTCATTATTTTATAAGAGTTCAATTTTATTTAAATTTGAAAAAAACGCTTTTTTTGTTAAAACCATTGTGCAGTACAAATTACTTTTTGTATAAATTAAATGTATGTAAAACGATAACGTTTTGTAAAATTATTTTAAAATTTCCGGCGCAAAAGTAATTTAATTTATTTTTTATTTCAATTTTTTTTATATTATGGAACAAATAGTACTTTATTACTGAATTTAAATTTTATAGCAAAAAGGGTTTTACAATCTTTATCGTCATGGTAACAAAAATTGATAAATAAAAAGTTCTATTTGGTTTTATTACATATGTAAAATGTCTCTTCGTTTCGTCGATTAGAATTTTCAGTCGTTATCTTTTCTATAAAAGAAATATGTAGATAGTATGTCCAAAAATCATCATCTGGTGTACAGATGGATCCAAAACCGAGCAGAGAACTGGAGCAGGCGTGTAGAGTGATATAAGGAACTCACAATTCTCCATTTTACTAGGAACACACAGCTCTGTATTTAACGAAATATGTTTGCATGTGAAAAAGAAAATAACAGGAGGGCTAATAAAAACAAGCGGATCTACATACTAACACACAGCCAAGCGTCACTAGGGCCACTAGTAAACCCCAAGGTAATGTCCAAGCTGACATGAGAATGCAAAAAAAATTGAAAACGAAACAGGGTTACTTTCCTGTAGGTACCAGTATATTCAGTAAAATAGAAAGCAACAAAAAGCGGATGAGCTATGTTGGACCAAAACCTGTCCTTTGAGCAGAGCTGTCGCAATTACTTTAAAAAAGTAATTTTGTTACAATTACCAATTACTCTTCTAAATAGTAGTAAATTACGATTACCAATTACTAGCATGTTTGTTAAAAGTAATTCAATTATCAATTAAAACTAAAAGTAATTGAATATTTTACAATTACTCTATTTAATTACCACATTAATTCAATTCTTGTAATTGATCGAAATTTATTGAATTACCGTAATGTAATTGAACTACCGTCATGTCATTCCTATTATATATGTAATTACTCTTTATTCTTTAATTACTTTGAAAATAAATTATCTAAAATTGAATAGCTACCACCCCAGTTACCAGTACCTGTAGTAATAAAAAACAATTATCTTTGTTTGGATAATACAAGAAACCTAAAACCGGTGGCGGTATACATCAATCAAAAATACAAAATCGACGGAAGGCGTTCCCCGGATTCAAAGCGGCCCGCCGTGTTTCAAAATGCTCTTTCTGGCTGGCCAAAATTGCGGATTTTTTTCAAAAAAAAATATTAATTTTTGCAATTCAATATTTATTAGGAATTAATTATTTAAAAAGAATCAAATTACTTCAAATTAATTATGGGTTTTGTGAAAATCAATAACCAATTACGATTTCATTACCCTTTTGTAATTAATAAAAAAAATTTTAATGCCCTTTTTCCCGGGAAAGTAATTAAATTAAAGTAATCCAATTACTAAAAAATAATTGAATACGATTTTTTTAATTATTTTAATTAAATGACCGACAGCTCTGCCTTAACATGACCAAAACCACAGCACGGTGGCAAACCAGGGAATGTTTGTCGGTCCTACATTGGTCGCGATATTTTTGTCCATTAGAAATGTTTTTAAATTGGGAAAATATGCCGATATGTTATTAATGTACGGCGAAGAAATCAAAATGCTAATCTAGCAGCTCAAATTTACCGTGAAAGATTTGTGCAGGTGTACCAAAGAGTTTGAAAACGGGATGTGTGCAACGGAAAAATCTAAGAAGAAACATAACTGTGAAACAAGAGGAAAGAATTTTGTCAATTGTGTAAGAAAATCCCGGTATTGGTTTTAATAGGCCGTGAAGTAAATCATACCTAGTTAAGGACCTTATGGAAAAAACTACTTATCCGTACCACCACCAAGGTTTCAGACTTTATTACCTGAAATTTTAATGGTGCTAAATTGATTAGGCAGAAAAGAAGTGGTGAAAGTACGCGAAACTGGGTTCGTCGAAGTGAGCAACCATTGAACAAAATATAACTGTTTTTTTTATTATTAGATACTTTTATTTTCCAAGCAAAATAAAAAAAGTGTTGTTTTAAAACATAATAATTTGTGTTCCTAAAATGAATATTCAGCCTAATTCTGTGGTAAGTGCCATTGTTTTTTAATTACAAATAAAAACTCCTAATAAATTAGACAAAAAAGTCATTTTTTGCAGGGTAGGCTGGTGCAAGACCAGAAGCTGCTTATCATCAAAAAAATTAAGAAAATGTAAAAAAAAATTTATTTTTTTACTTAAATTTGATTCCAATTAAATAATAAAATAAGTTGCGAAAGTAATTTATTATATTCAATTTGCATCCCCTTATGTACCAGCCGCCATTATGTAAATAAACATCTCCCTTTAAAAAAAGTTAGTATGTAAAACCCAAGGGAAATTTAAAGGTGATGGAAGCCCAATGCTAGGCCCATTCGATCAAAAATGTCCAGCCCAGTATGAAAATAACTATCAGAGTTGGCCCCGCCGATTCTGCGCAATAACAAAATTCCACGAAATAAATTTTAATGTGTTGTTTTCTTACACACTGATAAATCAGTGTGAAGTTAGCAACACATTATAATTTGAGAGCCGGAGTACCGTTTTTTGGATTGATCAAACCTTCTTATTTTAGTGATTAGTGTTTATTAAATTGTCAGTATAATTTTGTGTTTATTGTTTGTTACTTATAATATCGTAACAAAATGACTAGAGGTTGTATGGTTTTGTCTTGCAAATCCAAGGGTAACATACCGTCTTTAACTTTGGAAGTATTTTTTATATTTAAATTAGGTGTTCTTATAAGAGTAACGTTAGGTAACCGAATAAATAATAATATATCAATTATGAATAATAGAAAAAGAAAATTTCATAGGAAATATTAGTGAGAAAAGTAAGGCAATCTTAACTATCTTTTAGATGATTTCCACAAGGTTTGTGTATTTCTGTGGATTATTAAAAGAAATAAGGTTTACATTTAGGTACTTTATTTCATTTAATAATTTAGTACACTCTTTAAAGGATCAAAATTATTGATTACTGGAAGACAGCAAATTTTAATATATACAGGTCCCTCTAATTCTAATTGAATAAAAGGAAGTACAATTTTGGTACGGTTTTTGGGGCGCTGATTACAAATCTAAAAAATGGGCAATATTTTGTTTTCGAGATATCATCATCAAAATTGAAAATCAAACTAACCTTATTTACACTATTCTCCTTCTTTTTGCACAAAATTCTTGATTTTTACTAAATTGGCACACAATATTTCACAAACACCTTTTAAAAACTTTTTTATGTTTATTTTACACCTTTTTACACTTTTATTTTTTAAGCAAATATGGCTGTTGCCTTTGAACTTAAAAGTTCGCAATGTAATGGAAAAAGATGTAAAATAAATAAAAATACAAGGTTTTAAAAGGTGTTTATAAATATCGTGTGCCATTTATGTAAAAATCAAGAATTGTACAAAAGAAGGGAGAAATAGTGAAAATAGGTTAGTTTAATTTTCAACTTTGATGATGAAGATCTCGGAAACGAAACGTTGCCGAAAAGATATTTTTCAGATTTGAATCAGCGCCCAAAACCCTGTATACATATCTAAATTTGACTACAAAATTAGATTTTTGGTTTCTTAATCTTGCATTATCAATTTTTAAGCTCGACATACTGTACAACATAATATTTAACGGATACTGTTACAATGGATACTCAGATACCAAAGGTTACTAAACATTTTTAACACTGTTATTCTGTCTCATGAATGTTTGTTATTAGTGAAAAGTATATGCCTTAAAAGCAGTTATAAAATTTTCACTTTTTAATGTACAACCAGAATCTTAGGATTAGATTAAACTCATTTACACTATTTGCCCTTCTTTATCACAAAATTGGTGAAAACATAATACTATCATACAATGTTTGAAATATATTTTAAAAAATCGTGTTTTTATTTTTGGTAAAAAAACAAAACTTCCAAAAATATCGACCATTTAAATAGAAGGCAGTAAAGTGGCGCCATCTATTCTGTCCATATTATATCAGATGATATTAAATCTAATATTACACAATAATTTTAAATATTCTATAGTAGTATCCTTTAATAACCAACAATTTTGTGCATAATAATAAAAAAACAGTGAATGTTGGAATTTGACATTTGATGATGTCAATTTTATAGATAGTAACAAAGAATTATGGAAATCCGGCCCTGACCTACTATTCATTGCGCAAATTCCGCGGGGCCAACCCCCTATTCCGCTGCCCTGCACGCCTGGACAATTTTGTTCTACAGTATTGGGCTTTCATACACTTAAACTTCCTTGGTAAAACCTCGCAAAAAACGTTGGACGTTTGACTTATTGTGATGAAGCGGCGCGGTGCCGCCTACTTTTTTAAACTTTTAAAAGCCATATTTCGCAAACAATTACCTTGGAACCATGTGTTTTTCATGTGTTTTTGGCTTTTTTTACTTGTTTTGAGCTCCACTATCGCCCATTAAAATCGTGAGCATTATACTTTTTACACCCGGTATAAATTTAAATAATTAAATAACATGAAAAATGTTAACATATTTAACTGTTGTTTAATACACAATACATATTTTTTTCTTGTTTTCATTTTTATTTCTTCTCACTATATTTCTTTTAAAATGTAATTTACTTTAAAAAAGGTCAAAGTGGACATAGCGATTTGCGACTACAAGGGTGAAGATTTTGCTTATTCATGAGAAATGCTTTTAAAATGAAAATTCCGACCAAAATGAAACGAAGAGCACCAAAAAAAGAAGACAAACTTAAATAAGTTTACTTATAACTTGTTTTGGGAACATTTCATGAATAAAAAACCGGCTATTCTCTGTTTAAAATTTAAAAGGTATACAATAAATTAAAACTTTTAATGAGACTATATTTTATAAATACTTATTTACCTGACATTTTGTTATTTATTTGGTTTTGATTGTTTTAATTTAAATTTATGTGTGTTGTTGATTTATTTATTATGCCTAAAAACAAATATAAAAGTTTTTTCAACAAAAATGTTAGTAAACTTTTAGGTTTACACCAAAAAATGTTTGTTTTATTTTTTTAATCTGTGGTTTTATTACGAGGAAAAAGAGAGCGCAATATTACGTTGGAAAATCTAATAGAAACTGGTTAAACTCATATGTAAAAAAATACCACCGAATTATCTTACCAAATTACCTTACCAAATTTACTCTCTAGATTTGGACTTTAAATTTTTAACTCAAAGTTTAAAGTCTGAATTAGGAAAAAATTACAAAACTCTGAATTAGGACCTTAAACTCTGAATTCAGATTTTAACCTTTGACTTCAGGCTTTAAACTCTGAATTTAGAGCATAAAGTCCAATTTAGAAAAAAATTACAGCATTTCAAATTCAAACTTTGAACTTTAAATTCAGAGAATCAAGTTTGAACTTAGTGATTAACAAACTTAATTTAGAGTTGAAAGAGTGAATTAGAGAAAAAAAAATTACATCACTCTTAATTCAGACTTTAATTATAAATTCAGACTTTTAACTCTGATGGGAGTTAAAGCTAAATTCAGGGATAGTATCTGAATTGACAATAAAGTGTAAATTTAGAGTTTTAAGTCTAAATTAGGGAAAAATACAGAACTCTGAATTCAGACTCTAATCTTTAAATTAAGACATTAAACTCTGAATACAGAAAATAAAGTCTAAATTCAGAGATTAAAATCTGAATTCAGACAAAAAAGTTTTAATTAAGAGTTTAAGGTCTGAATTAAGAAAAAAATTACAGCACCTTAAATTTAGACTTTAAAAATCTGAATTTAGACTTAAAACTCTAAATTTAGACTTTTATCTCTAAGTTTACAATTTGAACTCCAAATTCTGAGATTTAAGATTGAATTAAAAGATTAAAGTAAAAATTTAGAGTTTAAAGTCTGATTTAGAAAAAAAAAACTTCAGCACTCTAAATTTTGATTTTAGTTTTTGAATCTAGACTTTTTTCTCTAAAATCAGAGAAACTCTGAACTTAGAGATTAAAGCCTGAATTTAAAACTTAGAGTCTCAATAAGGGAAAAAATTACAGCATAGCCTTAATATATAAAGAATTTAAAAAAAATGATGGGTAACTATTTTTGTAGGTTTTAATTCGACAGAACATGTTTGGGGAAAGATCTGCTTTCTGCGGTAAAAAAAGTACTTTTTACAGGTAATTTACACGTCTAAATTAACATAGCTAAATTTAGTATATTATTTTTAACAGCACAAAATGAAAACAGCTGATTATTCCAGATATCGTGCCCTGCTCAATTTCTTTTTAAGGTAAGCTAAATTGTCACAGAAGAAAAGAAGGTGACATAAAAAGAGTTACAAAAAGAATAAATTTTTTGGTAAAAGCATTTTAATGTTTAAATTTTACCCCCAAATTAAAGCGTCCCTACCTGTGCTAAATAAGAAAATATAATTAACTACCCTTTTTGGCAGATCCCTTCCGCAGCCGTACTTAGCGACTTATTTACATTTATTTTCGTCATTAATCTGACTTTAGCAAAGTCTATTTACGCAGCTTAATTTACAAAGTTGTGATTTATAGTGGAAGTTTGAAAACTTGTTTTATCTTTATGGCTGCTTTATTTGGGAATTTAGAGTTTTACTACATTCATAAGCCTTAAGTACATAGAAGCTGGGCGAACTGAAATCAAAAGATTATTTAATATCAGTTTTGATATTAAAATATCTGTAAAAATGTCAATTAGGTTATTTTTTGCCTTTTTGTCAGTAAAATTTTAATTAATTAATTTAAACAAATATTTCCTGTTGCTTCTACTTACTTTAAAAAATTATTTCATACGGAAAAAGCCTTGAAAGTGCTATTAAATAATCTCATATGACAGGGTTCCTTGTAATATACTAATTATCTTTATATTGAAATAATTTTTTTATGAGATAAGTCAGTTTATTTTTTTCTATATAATAATCTTCTATGACCTTTGGGATTTTATTTAACATCTTCGTCTTCTTCTTCTTTCTCTTCTTTTTCCCTGAGGGCCATCTTGATTCACTACCTAAGGCAGCGCAGCCTTATGGGCTTTTTGTGCCTAATCTTCCATTATCTTTTATACCAATCCTCCCATTAGTCTTGTTCCTTCTACAAGTTTGTATAACCCCAAGACTGGTGAGTTGATATATACCTGTGGGCCCATTTTCGGTTGCCAAATAATGTCTGTCTTTTGTAATTTAACGCTTAACATTCGCACAGGATGTGATAGGCTGTTTCTTACCCTTCGTCGCACCTTCTGCAACTTGGGTCTCCATTGTATGAGCCTATCTTGTGTAGGTGCCCTGTTATGCAAATTTTTTTCCTAATTTGAGTAGTTCTTCTTTCGTTCTTTTGGATGGGCCCTTCATGAAGCTTTTTTCATGTCTTGTTCTACTGAGGGTTTTCCAGTATTCCTCGTGTTTGCTTCGGATCCATTTCCTGGTTTGCCCACGTGCTGGCTCCTGTCAGAAAACTAGGATAAAATCGATTTTCGTAAAACGTCTTTTTTTTTTAATAAATTGTCATTGAATTTTAAAAATAATTTAAGGTTTATTTTTATTGGTCATGAATGATTTAGTTTAACGAGTTTTGTTGCGTAGCACCTTTCATAAGAAGTAACCCAAAAAAAAAAGTCAGGCGTGCAAATTTACATGAAGAAGACATTCAACAGAGGCAACAGAGGCAAAATTTTGTTTAAATAGCATGGTAAATGAACTAAATTTTAGGTATTGGTCAAACAAAAATCCTCAAGAAATTATCACAAATAATCTTTATAATCCAAAATGTATTGTTTGGTGTGCAGTAGAATCGTTTGGTGCTAGAAACGTTTTTTTTTTCTTGATTTGAAAAGAAGGGGATTACTAAATAATGCCTAATTATTTTATTACGATGAAGCAACAGCATATACCTCTAAAATTATGCAAATTTAAATTGCTCGTCCAGAAAACATCCAAAAACCCAAATTCTTAACTGCTAAAGAAGTCCGGCAAATAGATCAGGTTTTGCTTCATCGTTTCATAAATAATTTTTGTAAAATCTTAAACAAAGCATTAAAGCTGATGGCGGTCACTTAAAAGACGTAACTTTAGAAGAATAAGTCGTATGTTACAGTAAATCCCAAAAAAAAATGTAATTAAGTGTAAGAAGATGTTTGTTTTATTAAGTATTAACAATTTGAGTAAGCTATTAAAATGGATAGTCTATATGGGGAATCCTGTACTAACTCCACTTTTGTATCCTTATTTTGTTTTTATTGACACTTAAACAGGTTTAAAATTAAAAAGATTTTTTTAATTCTAGGCTTCTTTTGAAGCTATTATTCGCAATTGAACTGCATCAACATTGATGTGTTGATGAACTTCTGCGCATTTGACATCAGAGCGTTCAATAAAACTAGCAACATCAAAAAACGATTTCGAAATGTTAAAAGCTAGTTAGTGTAAATAAAATATAACGTTATTTTGGTTATCTAACATGTTCACACATTACTTCAGTATGAAACATTTCATTTAATGTTTAGTTTTTTTAAGTTTTGTAGTTATTATTTCCAATGTTTCCTGAAATAATTTCGGAATGATTTTCCAAATATAAATATTATGGTGTTTTTTATTGCAAATATATACAGGGGCCCGAATATGTGGGCAATTCCCGAAAATCAAAAAAATATTATGACAAGTCCCATAACTTTCCTATGATCCTAGCAGATAACGGATCCCTAAATCGTTTTTTTTTTAAATAATTTTTTTAAATGCAGGCGTTTTTTAAATTTTTTTAGCATGGGTGTTACATATTAGGATATAATTTTAAAATAAACCCCAAAAAATCATTTTACTTTTTTATTTACTTTTTGCGGGACGACTAATTTGACAAAATTACTTTAAAAAAAATATTTGTATGATAAAAGGCCTAATAATATTATTTTTAAAAGCTTTTACCTAAACTTCAAAAAAAAGGGTACCCTGATTGACATCGATAACCCCGTTTCGAGAAATATTCATAGTTGGTAATTTTTTTTACATTAATAAAGGGTGTTTTCTATTCTGTATCGTCAATATTTAGGAAACAATTTTTGGGTCCATTTTGTTCATGTGAACGTGTATGTTCTAAACGTCTCGGGTTGTAAAATTTTCAAAAATCGTTTATTATTAATATCTGTAATAACTTTGATATTTACGAAATTTATTTTAATTTACTATGTATCAAGAAGCAGTTTTAGTGAACCACATTTTTTTTTATTTTCACCAGTGGCGTTCGTACAGAATTTAACCCGCCTATTTTTGCAAATAAAAAAATGTGTACATAAAAAATGCTTCTTAAACATTGTACATCTATGCCAAATTTATTTAAAAATATCTAAAGTGGTATAACAGATCTTAATAATAAATAATTTCTTTAAAAATTTTACCACCCTGTATCTCGAAAGTTAAGATTTGATAAGTTCACATGAAGTTTTCTCTTAAAAGGGACCCAAAATTGTTCCTAAATATTGACGTACAATTAGAAAACAACCTGTATAATGTAAAAAATTACCAACTATGATATTTTATTTCTCGTAAACAGTTGATTTTATCGATGTCAATCAGGAAACCTTTATTTAAGGGTTAAATCTATCCAAAAATTATATTGTCGAGCCTTTATCATACAGGGTGTTAAAAAATTGGCATTATTGTGTCAGAGCTAGTCCGTCCCTGGCAAACTAAATAAATGATTTATTGGGTTTATTTTAAGAATACTTATTTTAAACATCATATTAAAAAAACATTAAATTAAACCTAGTATCTTAAAAGTTATTTAAACAAAAACGATTTCCAGGGGCATCCGTTATGCACCTGTATCTTCGTAGGGGAGGGTCATAGGAAAAAAGTTTATGGGAACTTGTCATAATATTTTTAGGTTTTCTATTAGATTCCGAGTGATTGCCCACATATTCTGGAACACCCTGTATATTTTTTTGGTCCTATTGCAAAATTTAGTTAAAATACCCACAAAATTCACGTTTCAGGCCTTTTAAAAATTTACCCGCCCAAAGGGGGGTGTAAAGTTTTCCATTTAAAAAGCATGTAAACTTTAATTCTTTCTTTTTTAAATTTTTATAACTCACACATTTTATGTTATCGTCTAGCCCAAAGAGGGATTTTTTGAGAATTAATGCTCTACAAAGTGTCCATTGCGGCAAAGTCGCAACACTGGCGAGGTAGTACGGGTTACTTAACTTAATTTTTTTCATAACAGTCTTGCTTTTCTGTTATTTTTCCGTAAATGAAGAGAGCTACAAGAAAAATAAATGGCAAAGTTGTTGGAAATATAATTTCCTACAAAAAAGGTCCCAATAATCAAATCGCTAAGACCAACAGTTCTCAAGATATTTGGTCTCAAAATTTCAAAGTAAAATTAATTAAAGGCCAAATATTTCAAAAACTATTGGTCTTAGCAATTCGATTATTGGGATTTTTTTGTAGAATAATAAATTTCCAACAACCTTGTCATATCTTTTTTGTGTTCAGCTCTTCTAATTTATGAGAAAATGACAGGAAAACGATAATTTTATGAAAAAATTAAGTTTAGTGACCCCTACTTCCTCGCCGGTGTAAGTTGCGCACTTTTGTAGAGCATTCAATTTAAACATTTAACATTAAATGCTGCTGAGTTATAGAAATTAAAAAAAAAAGGATTAAAGTTTAGGTGCTTTTTAAAGGGAAAATCTTCACTCGCTTTGGGCGAATACTTAAGATTAATATTAAGGGCTGAAACTTTTAGGTAATTTTTTTAGGGGTATTTCCCATAAAATTTCACAAAAACAAATATCTTTGGTATAAAAACAATCTATTATATATATAGGGTGCCAGAGAGTGCATCATCTCTGGAAACCGTTAGAGATAGATTTGGGTTTAAAATTTTGGCAAAGTTGTGTATTTGGGTATAACCATGTCCACTTAGAAATATCTGGAAGAACCGTGTGTGTGTGTGTGTATATATATATATATATATATATATATATATATATATATATATATATATATATATATATATATATATATATATATATATATATATATATATATATTATATATATATATATATATATATATATATATATATATATATATATATATATATATATATATATATATATATATATATATATATATATATATATATATATATATATATATATATATATATTATATATATATATATATATATATATATATATATATATATATATATATATATATATATATATATATATATATATATATATATATATATATATATATATATATAAATATATGTTATTTTAAAATAAAATTAAATTAATTTAATATAATATTTAAATTATTAATGGGCCTTTTTTTAATAAAGGAATTCAGGATTTATATGCACCCCCCCCAATGTCGGTAAATGTATTTACTTCCAGCGAAATATTAATACACGAAATATACAAAATATTATGCATAATAAATAACGTAGGGGCCCCCCGTCGAAAATATGTAATGTGTTTAAAAATGCTTTTGATAAAACGAATATAATGCCTACAGGAAATTAAAAAACTTGAAAAAATATTCATAGATCTGTCAGGTGTTAAATGTAAAAAATTAATTATAAATATATTATGATTGATAAAACAATATACATGGACGAAAAATTATTCAGCCCTTTCGCTAAATTTATATTCATAAAAAACGTTTTAAATGATTGTTTAAAACAGATTTAAAAAAAAATTAAAATTTTAAGGATAAAAGTGCAATTACGAAGCTGGCTGAAGGGCCCGAGTTTTTTGGAAGTAGCAAAATTTCCACCCTACTTTATTTTTAAATTGAAAAAGACAATATTTAGAAAATGTATATGAGTATTTATATTTTATTTAAGGCTTTTTAAATTACAAACACATAGAAGGGTTACATCAATTTTAATTTTATTTTCATCACAAATTTCGATTTTACTCCGATATTTCGGTATTTCGTCTTAGATCTTGAAATGCCGACTTATATCTTGGAACTTCGACTTAGATCTTTGGGAAATTTCCGGGAAATTTTATCTCGAAATTCGGACTTATACCTTGGAATTTTGACTTACATTTCGGAATTTCGACTTAGACCTTGAAATTCCTACTTATATTGCGAAATTCCTACTTAAATCTCGGAATTTCGACTTACATCTCAGAATTCCGAATTAGACATCTAAGTCGGAATTCCGATTTGGAAATCTAAGTCGGAATTCCTACTTATATCTCGGAATTCCAACATAGATCTCGAAATTCTGAATTATATTTCAAAATTCCGACTTAATCTTGGAATTTTCGACTTAGATCTGAAAATTGGACTCATATCTCGGAATTCCGACTTATATCTCGGAATTTAGACTTATACCTCGAAATTCTGACTTAGATCTCAAACTCCGACTTACATTTGGAAATCCGACTTGTAAATCAAAATCGGAATTTTGACTTATATCTTGAAATTTCTACTTATATCTCATTCTATCTCGAAATTACGACTTATATTTTAAATTTCGATCGACATTTCGGAATTTCAACTTAGATTTTGAAATTCCTACTTATATTTCGGAAAATTTCCCACTTATATCGGAAATTCGACTTAGATCTCGGACTTTCGACTTACATCTCAGAATTTGACTGACATCTAAGTCGGAAACGATTGAATTTAAGTCGGAATTCCTACTTATATATCGGAATTCCAACATAGATCTCGAAATTCTGAATTATATCTCAAAATTCCGACTTAATCTTGGAATTTTCGACTTAGATCTTGAAATTCGGACTCATATCTCGGAATTCCGACTTATATCTCGGAATTTCGACTTATACCTCGAAATTCTGTCTTAGATCTCTAAACTCCGACTTACATCTTGGAAATCCGACTTGTAAATCGAAGTCGGAATTTTGACTTATATCTTGAAATTTCTACTTATATCTCATTCTATCTCGAAATTACGACTTATATTTTGGAATTTCGACTGACATTTCGGAATTTCAACTTAGATTTTGAAATTCCTACTTATATTTCGAAATTCCTACTTATATCTCGGAAATTCGACTTAGATCTCGGACTTTCGACTTACATCTCAGAATTCCGACTTAGACATCTAAGTCGGAATTCCGATTTGGAATTCTAAATGGAATTTACTTTTATATCGGAAAATTTCCCAAATAAGATCTCGAAATTCTGAATTATATCTCAAAATTCCGACTTAATCTTGGAATTTTCGACTTAGATCTTGAAATTCGAACTTATATCTCGGAATTCCGACTTATATCTCGGAATTTCTACTTATACCTCGAAATTCTGACTTAGATCTCTAAACTCCGACTTACATCTTGAAATCCGACTTGTAAATCGAAGTCGGAATTTTATTATCTTGAAATTTCTACTTATACCTCATTCTATCTCGAAATTTTTGACTTATATTTTGGGAAATTTTTGACTTGGCTTCGGAATTTCAACTTAGATTTTGAAATTCCTACTTATATTTTGAAATTCCTACTTATATCTCGGAATTCGACTTAGATCTCGGACTTTCGACTTACATCTCAGAATTCCGACTTAGACATCTAAGTCGGAATTCCGATTTGGAATTCTAAGTCGGAATTCCTACTTATATATCGGAATTCCAACATAGATCTCGAAATTCTGAATTATATCTCAAAATTCCGACTTAATCTTGGAATTTTCGACTTAGATCTTGAAATTCGGACTCATATCTCAATTCCGATTTATCCGAATTTCGACTTTTACCTCGAAATTTTGACTTAGATCTCTAAACTCCGACTTACATCTTGGAAATCCGACTTGTAAATCGATGGAATTTTGATTTAAAACGGAAATTTCCCTATTAAACTCCTTCAATTCGAAAAGAATTTTTGGAATTTCGTTGATTTGCCCGGAATTCCTTAGTTTTGAAATTCCAAATATTTCGAAATTCCAAATTAAATATCCCCCGGAATTTGTGGGGTCGGATTTCGCTTCACCAGAATTCCGCAGTTTCGGTTCCCTGAAAAACCGAATTTTCATTCTCGGTTCCCAAAATTTGAAATTGGGGTTATATCCAAATTCCGCTTAACCGGAAGTTCATTTTTTGAAATTCCCATACTCTTTTGGACTTATACTCGAAAATTTCGCCCCTTTCCTGGAAATTTGTTAGAATCTCTAAATTTTTCCCTTCCATTCTTGAAATCCTCTTGTAAAAATCAAGTCGGAATTTTGGGCTTTTTCTTGAAATTTTTTTACTTTTTTCCCCTTTAACCCCAAATTAACTTTTTTTTGGAATTTTAGAATTTCGGAATTTCAACTTAGATTTTAAAACTAATTAATTTCAAATGTCCTATATATATGGTTTCAAACCTTTTGGACTTTCGACCTTAATTCAGGAATTCCACTTGGAAATTAAGTTCGAAATTCGATTTGGATCTAAGTCCGGAATTCCACTTAACCCTCGGTTCCAAAAAGGGACCTTCTGTTTTTCAAAATTCCACTTTATTTTGGGGGTTTTCCACTTAAAATTTGGGGAAATCGACTAAATCTTCCGGGGTTTTCGACTTAATTTTGAAATTCTGATTTTAAGTCCTCAGGCTCCGACTTACTTTTCGGAAATCCGACTTGTAAACGAAGTCGGAATTTTGACTTATCTCAAATTTCGACTTATATCTCGAAATTTTAGAGATATAAGTAAATTTTAAGATTAAGTTCAAATTCCGAGATCTAAGTCGAAATTCCGAGATCTATCGAAATTCCGAAATCTAAGTCGGAATTTGTACTGAACGGAAATTAAAAATTGATGTGGGCCCTCTACGCCTTCGTATTAAATAGCCTAAAGTTTTTTAATTTTTTCTAGATCTATAGGTGTACAGTAGTGTTTTCTTTCTTATCATAGCTTGGTTCTCGTTCCACATATATGTATGAAGATTTGGAATAAAAATTTACATAAGTATTCCAAAAACTATGTGAAAAAATTTTGAAATTTATGTCAAATGGTTTTTGAGATATTCATGTTTAAAAATCGCCCATTTTACTACTGACTGACTGACTAATTTACTTATTGACTCATCCAAGTTATGGGGCACTTTTCCAGGGAGTAGAAGCTTTAAATTTAAAACATATATAGGTTTTAGGACACAAGCAAAGGAGTAATTGGGAAAACTGCACATTTCTACTCGGAACATCCTAAAACATCGGAAATTTAGGGGGTATTTTAGAAGTCTGCAATCTGCTTAAACCTGAGTTTCTGAGGTCATGACCTCTTTAAATCCAGGATAACAGAACTTGTCTACCCTTATTAATAAAACTGTTAAAAAATTCATATTCGGAGAAGAATTATCATTTCTCCTCAATAATTTTTTTAATTTACTGAACTTAGAAAAAATATCGGCTTCTTATTTTCAAAATAAGCGACCTCCTTTTTGGACTTGGCAACATTTTTACTGATATGTCTATAGTTTTGTTTATAATAAGGTTAAACAAAACATAAGTATCATGTAGAAAATAGTTTACACTATGTTACAGTTTTTGCACACATCTAGTCCTAAAATACACCTTCGATAAAAGCGATTATAAAAAAAGTGTACAGTTTTTCCGGAAAACAAACAAACCTGTAAGTACCAAAAATTATTACGAATCAATGGTAAAAACATGAATAAACCTGCCGAGGTCAAGGACGTAGCTAGAACTTTATTTTTTTTTATCTAAAAAGTGAAACTTGGGACCCACAACCATAGGCGTGAGCAGGGTAAAGCTGGTGTGGATGCCGGGATAATAATAATAATAATAATAATAATAATAATAGTAATAATGATAACAATAATAAAAAAACAAATCTCTGCAGAAATTGTAATGCTCATAGCGAAACTATTGAGCATATTTTGTCTTTGACAAATCTAAAGTATCTATTGTATCTAAGTATATTGTCTTTGACAAATCTAAAGTATCTAGAAAGGCACAATAAAGTGGCAAAGATTGTGTATCTAGAACTCTTGAAGAGGGTTTAACATTCCCCTAACGCCGAGGGGGAAACCCTTTTTACGATATATTCCCGATCTGGTCGTGGGAATAATAGGATGAAAATTTATTGGGATAAAGAGATAGTTATTGATGTCCCCTTACTCCCCAATAGAACCGACTATCATCGACAAAAAACTTAAGAATGTAATATTCGTGGATGTCTCTATAAAAATTAAAAACATTCAAACAAATTTTACCGAGAAGATCGAAAAGTACCAAAAACTTAAAAAAGAAACGCAAATGTGGAAAATGAACAACGTTAAGATAGTGCCTTTGATAATTTCTTCAATGGGTCTTATACCAAAAACTTTAATACAGCATTGGCAGAATTATCTTTACCTGGAAATCTGTACAGACTATTCCAAAAGTCAGTATTTATTAGACGCTATAAACATAGTGAGGTCGGTCCTGGAATCGTGATTAAGTAGATGTTCACTTGTAGGTGTATATTGAAAAAGGATGTTAAATCTGCGTCAAAAAAATAATGAAGTGAAAAAAACTGGATACGATACATTGACATACATACATACAAATGGTTCCACAATTTAGTGTTGTTAATCTTTAAAAATTATATAAATCTAAATAAATTTCTTCTAACATCACTAATTAACAATATCATTGTATCTTTATTTAATTACATATCCGTTATCCATAATAATATATAACTATGTTTTAAAAAACAGGTATAAATAAACTAAGATCTATAAACTCTATTTAAATTTATCGCCATTCTGAATTTAATTAATTCCTTGAGAATCGGAGTCTTTTTTTCTCTACTGGGCACGGACCAAAATTTGGGAATTCTTTTTCAGGAAAACTAATTATTAAATGTCACAGTTTGTCACTGGAATTTTAATATAAAGTAATTAATTTACAGATGTATGAAAAATTACATTGCCCTCTTTGAAAAATTATCGAAGGTGCATCGTCCGTTTTCCTGGTGCTGGAATTTGTATAATGTTTGTTTTAACGACAGGAATCGAAGCTTAAATTTTTTATGAAAATGTTAGCAAGTCTGATTAAAAATGATATCGGATTCCATTTCTTAAATGCAAACTGGTTTTTTTTTATTTTTAATCCTTTAAATATACGTTATTGTAACAGATAAAGGTTATTTGGTTTAAAATTTAGGGTTTATATATATATATATATATATATATATATATATATATATATATATATATATATATATATATATATATATATATATATATATATATATATATATATATATATATATATATATATATATATATATATATACCGGGTGTTGCTCCGAGCGGGACATAGGGAATCCCATGTAAATTTTCAGTAGTCAGAATATTGGCTCCCTAATTATTTTAGAAAAAAATGCTATTAGGATTTACTGAAGAGCACAATAGTTCCACCAAAATGAAAATTTTGAGCATTTTTCAACCAACCAGTTAAGAGTAAACTGCTTAAATACTTCTGCAACGTAGTATCTCATTATGCACCCTGTACTCTATAAATCAATAATAAAGACACCATATCGATTTATTAGTGAAAATTTAGATCATTAATTTATAATGTCATTGCCAAAACTGAACAATTTTATACGGGAATTTCAAAAAGAATCCTCGCATTTCATTTTAGTTTACAGCTAATTCCCACACATGCACTCACAGTTACGCAAGACAATAAAACCAATTTGTCTACATTTAGAAATCAATTTATGACGTAAATATCAGGATTTAATCAAATGCTCAAATATTCCTCCATTAACTGCCAGACAATAACCCAAACGATTATAAAACTCATTTCTTACGTTGGCTAGTTGGTACATCGATATTCTGGCACATTCAGCGGAAAAAAGCATTTCCCTTTGCTGGTCAAAAATTTTATATTTTTTAATTTGGGATAAGCTTAGTTTTTAAATGTCCCCCGAAAAAATCGTTTGGCAAAAAAACCGGAGACCTGGCTGGCCCAAGGTTTCGTGGTTCGGGCCTATGATGTCGTTAAATTTAAAAACCCTTTGTTCAAGTATTCGCGCACAGCTCTGGTCTGTGGCTGGGCAGCCATCCATTGATACCAAATCTCCAATTTTCACGGCGGTTGTTCAAAGCAGGCAAAATTTTTCCTCTAAAGTTCCCGAAAGTACTCCGCATTCAAATTTCGGTCAAGGAAAAATGGTCAAGGAAAATGGTGGCCAAAATTCCCGCCCAAAAAATTTTTTTTTTGTGGATATTGGGGTCCTTGTCTCAACAAATCGATTTTGGTTTTCGATTACTACAAGTAAACCCCGTCAGTAAAACAAATTTTTTAAAAAACCTTTGTCGTGTTTGCTCTCCATTTATCTCCCAAAACAAAATTCCGTCGTCGTATTTCGTCTCCGTCTCTTAATTCTTGGTGTCTTTCGTACTTGTAAGCGTAGTATTTCCCTCTTTTAAAATTCGAGATATTGTGGTGTGGTCTTGTCCAGTAATGTCCTCCAGTTGTCTCGTGCTAATGTTTTCCTTCGGCCTCCTCACACAAAAATATCACGTCTAAATCTTCTCGTTTTGTACAATTTGTCTCTGATTTTCACGTCGATTTTCTTCACATTTGCAATTATTGATTTCTGTGCCTGTAGTTTCAAATTTTTTATCGTCCTTCTATTGTCGATTTACTTGGTATTGGCCTATTGGGAAAATAGGCTGCAAACATGTCCTACTCTTCGATAACTATTTCCCTGATAAAACCATTTTATAATAGTGATTTTTTTTTTATTTGAGTGGTTCATTATTTAAAAATGATGTACATTGATCTGACAACTTGAGAGTAAGAGGTTAAATAATTTTCTGGTATTTTATTATAAACTTCTAATAATACAGGCCCCGTAAGAAGATAGGAGATTCGTAACTTATTTTAGCATTTATCTTTAGCTGGCGGACTGAGAAGAGCTGAAATTTGTCCGGACAACTTTGTGCTCTTTAAAAATCTAATAATATTTTCTTCTAAAATAATTGGGAAGCCAATATTGGACCACTTCAAAATTTACTGGGTTCCCTATGTCTCGCTCGGGAGCAACACCCGGTTTTATTTCTTGGGAATAGGGGGTTCCTTTTTTAGAAATAGAAAGTTTTTTCTTTTAATTTTTAACGTTTCGGCATGTTTGACCTTTCTCAATGTCGCAATAAATATATTTTTTTTTATTCTATTTTTTAACAACATTTTTTTTAATTTAAATTTTTGGATTTTTTACAATTTAAGTTAAACAAATATACCTATTTAAAAAATAATAGATTTTTTTAAAAATCACCCATGAAG
This sequence comes from Listronotus oregonensis, assembly GCA_019359885.1. Lineage (NCBI taxonomy): Eukaryota > Metazoa > Arthropoda > Insecta > Coleoptera > Curculionidae > Listronotus > Listronotus oregonensis. Next base: position 24,355 of record JAHBCN010006759.1, read on the forward strand.
GAATGGATTTTCTTGTCATGGTCAAAACCTTTAAATTTTATATATATTTATATATATATATATATATATATATATATATATATATATATATATATATATATATATATATATATATATATATATATATTTTTTAAAAAACTTAATGAAAGAAAAATTATACAAGTAAATAGCCAGATAGATAAAAAAAAATTTTTTAAAACAAAATGATTTTTAAAAGGTAATTCTTTGAAAAATTTTCCGGCTTATTAAAGAGTGTGCTCAAAAAAAATTTGGGGAAATTTTTCTACAATTTCTTCAAAATCAATTAAACCAAAGCTATTAAGGTTGTTGAATGGCTTTCAAAACAAGCCCGGGGAGACCTATATGCGAATATAAATATATGTAACTTTTATAAAGTATAAAAGGAAACGTATTTTAAATTTATAAAAGATTTAAAATTTATTTAAATTATATTTAGGTTCACAAAAATGCATTTTTAAATAAGGAAATAGTTTTAATAAAACACTATTCCCTTTGGAGTAAGTAAGTAGATAGTTAGAAATACCCACGTATTTCCGTTAGATGCTTCCGCAGGAGTTAAAGTCTAGCGTAGGTGTCCAAAGTAAAAATGGGTAGTTTATTAAAAGGGTATTAAAATTTCAAGAAAAAAGTGGTAATTTCTAGACTTCAAAGAAATTGCAAAAGATGGCGTAAGATTTCCACTGCTTATTATTCTACTGAGGACTGCTCCAAAAAAATTATAATGGCTAATTCTTCAGAGCAAAAGCAATGAATATTTTTATTTTTCGGGCAGTCCACAAAAGCTTGTATAAAGCCTAAGTATTAGATACCGCTGATGCCAAGTTTTTGTATATTTACACTATTTTTTCCCACTTTAGTCAGCTATTTCCCAGGTCAAAACCTGTGGATATTACAAGTTATTGCACCTTTTCGAAAACGCGTACTACCATCATGAATGTGTTATAAAATTATCTTCTACCATATGAACCACTTCTTATTACCATCTGGGTAATGTCATCCAGACGGGACCACATTCAATAGAAAACGGTGTTACACTTGTGGTCTTACACTACCTAGACTCCCAATGTTGATTTATTGCGCTGTTTTAATGAGAAACTCTGCAAAGAATTATATTCCAAAGCTGTATACTAAGCTATTACAATATTATTATTAATATTTACAAAGATCCAACATGACGTATCCTATGGCTCCGACCCCATAGGGCGTCATGCGGAAGGCCATCCGTATCGAAGACCACCCCTCGCGTCCGCTTGGTCAGTGATCTTCGGTCAAATTCATTTGCCTGAGTAAAGGGACCCAAGGACAATAGATTTCTGCATATTCATCACTAGTTGTTTGGGTGAATGTTGACATGCGAGAATACACCTCAGCTCCCCCAACACATTTTCCTTCATGCCCCCCAAAACGCCGACAATCAGGACAACCAATCGCACGTTATACTCCGGACAGAGCCTCCGAAGTTTGCCAAAAAGATCCTGATATTTGGCTCGTTTTTCCCGTTCCTTTATATCAATGTTAGTTTCCTCTGGGGCGGAGAACTTAATTACATACATAAAGTTATTCCTTTTATCAAGGAAAACGATATCAGGTTTATTAGCGCGAACTTGATAAGCAGTTGGAAACGCATAATTCCAACATATGCGACAGTTGTCATTTTTTACTACTGTCCAATATCGCCGGAGAAATGGCAGAATTACTGTTTCATCGACGCCGTAATAATGTCGTGAGGTTTCGCGATAGATTGGGGTCTTTTTGTTTCTGTAAAATAATCCGTGCTGAAGCTTATTAATGTGATCTTTAAAAAGCATCTGCTATTCTGCTCTTTTGACTGCAGTACTTACAGCTTTAGACTTAAGTCTTATAAGTGATTGGTCGTCATTAGATTATGTCGCAAATCTAAGACCAAATTTCTCCGCTGCTCGTTCCGCTGCCTTGTATAGAAATGCTTCAACACTAGCTATTTCATCTGCTCTTACTAGTTGCATCAATGGATCCGTACTATTGTCAACTTGTCAAGCAAGACTTAAAACCAGCCGATCATGCATACACTCCAAGCTTGACCTTAATATTATTATGTATTTATAGTAGCTGATGATTTCTTATGATGTGCCATTTATTTTACTACAATTTATAGTATAATGATTATTTTATTTGCTTAAGATAGATTATCAATTTTCAAAATTGGAACGTAATGGTATCCAATCCCATGCGAAATGCACATTAATGACATTAAATTACTAATCCTATTGGGAACCGAAACTAAATGACAATTAACCCGATTAAAATCGAACTACAAAGAGGCATCTTGTTACACGGAGAGACGCGTACATGAAAATTATTTCATTAGCGAAAGCCCCAGAGAGGCACAAGCCCCCTGAATGGGGTGGTAACAGTGTAAAGTGGCTCTAATAACCTTATCCGATACTGTGTTTGGTTTATTGGAGAGATTTTATGTGTCGTAAAACAAGATAGTTCATTAGCCTAGTTTCTCTTTTTTGAAAGAAATAAAAAAAAACGATAAATATAGGGTGTTGTAAAAAAGAGTTTTATACAGGGTGTCCCAGAATATGAGGGCAATCTCTGGGAATCTAATAAAAAAACTAAAAATATTATGACAAGTTCCCATAAACTTTTTTCCTATGACTCTCCCCTAAGGAGATACAGGTACATAACGGACGCCACTGGAAGGCGTTGTTTAATTTTTTTAATATGATGGTAACTAGATAAGTCTTCTTAAAATGAACTCCTAAAATCATATTTGACTTATTTAGTTTGCCAGGGACGGACTAGCTCTGACCCAATAATAGCAATTTTTTTAACACCCTGTATGATAAAGGCTCAACAATATTACTTTTGGATAGCTTTGACCTTAAACTAAAAAAAGGGAATTTTTAATTGAAATCGATAAAATCAACTGTTTACGAGAAATAAAATACCATGGTTGGTATTTCTTTTTACATTATACAGGGTGTTTTCTAACTGTACGTCAATATTTAGGAAAGCAATTTTTGGTCCATTTTAAGAAGAAAACTTCATATGAACGTATGTCCTGAACATCTTAACTTTTGAGATACAAGGTGGTAAAATTTTCAAAAATAAATGATTTATTATTAATATCTGTAATACCACTTTGGACATTTTAATGAAATTTGGCACAAATGTACTATGTATCAAGAAGCACTTTTTAGTGTACCACATTTTTTTTATTTCGACCAGTGGCGTTCGTACAGAATTTGACCTGCCTATTTTGGCAAATAAAAAAAATATCGTACACTAAAAAATGCTTCTTGATAAATAGTACATTTATCCCAAATTTCATGAAAATATCTAAAGTGGTATAACAGATATTAATATAAATGATTTATTTTTAAAAAATGTGCCACCCTGTATCTCAAAAGTTAAGAGGTTTAACGTTCATATAAAGTTTTCTTCTTAAAATGGACCCAAATATTCACGTACAATTAGAAAACACCCTGTATAATGTAAAAACATGATATTTTATTTCTCGTAAACTGTTGATTTTATCGATGTCAATCAAGAATACCTTTTTTTAGTTTAAGATTAAAGCTATCCAAGAATAATATTGTTGAGCCTTTATCATACAGGGTGTTAAAAAAAATTGCTATTATTATGTCAGAGCTAGTTCGTCCCTGGCAAATAAATAAGCCAAATATGATTTAATGGGTTCAATTTAAGAAGACTTATTTAGTAACCATCATATTAAAAAAATATTAAATTACGCCCAGTCTTTTAAAAGTTATTAAAAATTTCCGTAGGAAAGGCTTGTAGGAAAAAGTTTATGGGAACTTGTCACAATATTTTTGGGTTTTCTATTAGATTTCGAGAGATTGCCACATATTCTGGGACACCCCGTATATTTTTGTCTATTTTTATAATCTAATCAGCTCAATATTTTGAGCGTGCAAAAGCGTGAGCATCAGGGTCAGTAAATTCTTACTGGTGTCGGTTGTTTCGACATCTAAAAACACATCCTCAACCATTAAAGAACACTTACTGACCTTAGTACAGGGTGATCAGTTAAGGGTAGCGAGCTGCCATATCTCATAAGATATTGGTCGTATAGATTTGAGAAAAAAAAATCATAATAAAAGTCGCCAAGAGAAATTGCTGGAAATTATTTTCGAGTTTGTCAAACGTCCGCTAGAGGGCGTAACAACCAACACCAAGTAGAAAAATGGGATTTCTATAGAAATTTGTCTAATGAGTATATCGATGATATCATTTTTATATTTACTGACCATTTCCTTACATTTTTTGTCTTAAACGTTTTGTTCTATTTATCAAAATAAAGCGGTGGGGGAAGTTTAATTGTTTTTTTAAACAAACCAAGATTTCCCCCGTTTCTTTTGACCGATTTTAGCAAACTTAGGCTCATATGAAAGAGCATAATTTGCACTACGAAACGCTTATTTGGTTTTGAATTTTTGACTTTTGTTGTCGCCGCTAGATGGCGTTAACTGAAATGGTAGCAAATTTTTGAGTTTTTTTTCCAAAAAAAAACAAATGTAATGGTATTTTAATTTTTATATATTTTAAAAGAGGATAAATTTCTCTATAATTTAATGAAAAGAATTTATTATCTACTTTTTTTTGACCAAAATATAATTAAAAAAATAAAATAGGTTTACATACTGTTAGACTCCGAACGCTGTTAGAATGACACCGATACGTCACGGTCTCTTATGGCAAACCCGTATAAAACCGTGACGTATCGGTGTCATTCTAAGAGCGTTCGATCTCTACCTTATAATTATCATTGTAAACAGTATGTAAAACTATTTTATTTTTTCAATCCAAAACCGTTTGTCTAACGAAAAAAAGTCAAGAGGTTCTTTTTGTTAGCAACTAATAAGCGATTACAAAACTGATTTTTATTTTGATAAAAAACAGTGGCTTGCCATTTTTTAATGTAATAAAATTATATTTTGGTCAATATCAACGGTTCAAAAAAAGGTAGATAATAAATTATTTTCATTAAATTATAGAGAAATTTATCCTCTTTTAAAATATATAAAAATTAATATACCATTACATTTGTTTTTTTAAACTCAAAATTTGCTACCATTTCAGTTAACGCCATCTAGCGGCGACAGCAAAAGTAAAAATTCAAAGCCAAATAACGTTTTGAGTGCAAATTATGCTCTTTCATATGAGCCTAAGTTTGCTAAAATCGGTCAAAAAAAGGGAGAAATCTTGGTTTGTTAAAAAATAATTGAACTTCCCCACCGCTTTATTTTAATGATAGAACAAAGGCGTTTTAGAAAAACTGTGGGAAATGGTCAGTAAATATGAAAATGATATCATCGATATACTTTCATTAGACAAATTTCTATAAAAATCCCATTTTCTACTTGGTGTTTTGTACGCTCCCAGCGGACGTTTAAAATAATTTCCAGCAATTTCTCTTGGCGACTTATTATGATTTTTTTTTCTTAAATCTATACGACCAATATCTTATGAGATATGGCCGCTCGCTACCCTTAACTGATCACCCTGTACTTAATATAGGTACTTTTTAATGTTGGCAATAAAAGATTTTCGCATATTAAAGTTCTATTACAATGTTTCATTCGGGCGGCCGTATTTTTTTGCCACCGAACTATATCAAAGTCAGGAAACGAGAATAAGCGCGCCGTGGCTAGATAAGGCTAGCATGATTTACATTTAAAACCGTTTTGTAGCAAGATAAAGAGGTCTATAAAGTGAATGTGTATATAAGGCATAATGGCTTTACGGCCATCTGGCTGCGTGCCCGGCAACTTAAACTATCGAGTTCACGGATAATTACGAGGGGTATTAACTAAATTTTGAGCCTTGGAAATATTAAGTGTTGTCAGATGACGTTTCCATTTAGTCCAATAAATGAAGGGACTAGGCTGTACAGTTTTCCCTTGTGGCGCAATTTTTTTAGGTCTTCGGAAATGTTTTCGAGCGAAAAAAATTATCAACATTAACAGGTGGAAAAGGTCTGAAAAGGGCCCCCCTCAAGACCCGGAAAATGGTTTTCCCCCGCAATATCTCCAAAATATGCAAAGGGGAGAATTTTTGTTTAGACAAAAAATGAAGATCGCTTTGTAATCTACAAAAAGGGTTTTTTATTATTTTTTTTCTAAAAATCGATAGTTTTCGAGATAACGGCCCCAAAGCCCCCTCATTTCAGCTGCTTCCTCTTACCGCTAGAATGCCGCTATCTTCATGGATTCACTTTTAAGCGGGCGGACAAATTGTTTCATTACTCGGGCAAAAATGTACATTTTTAATCATTCAAAGTTCATCGGAAGGGGAAAAAACCCGTACCTATCATTGCAGGGGGTTTTTGGGTCCATTCTGTTTTTTCAAATATTAAAAAAGCAATAAAATTTTTTTTCACAATATTTTGGGGTATCTTATTAATTTATTGATTTTTTTAAAAAAAAATGGTTTGTTATAAACTTTTTTTTTTTTATTGAGACCTTAGCGGGGGTTTAATATCCCAAAAAATTTTCCCCTTTACCAGCTTTCTTGCTTTTTTATAAAAAATTGTTTTGCCCATCTGCATTTTTAGCCGTTTCCGGAGTTCTAAAAAAAACTGAAAAAAACGCGAATCAAAAACTCAATTTTCTTTAAAAAAGCTTTTCAATGCACATTATTTGAAAGTTTAAAAATGTCTAGTTTCAAAAGTACTTATTTCTGTTTAATAAAGCCCCAAAAATTTTTCAATAATGCTTTTCCCCCAGCCCTATTTTCCCCTTTGCAACCGTGAACAACCAGGGAACGCCGAAAACCCGGGATGGTTCAGATCGGTTTCTGGCGAGCGGGATGGTCCGTAATTCTGGTATCGAGGCGCGTATTTTTTAAATTCATTTAAGGCTCGATTCAAAGATCGCGTAAATAGTATTGATATTTCCATTAAAATAATTTTAAAAAAAATATAATAATTGAAAAAAAGAAATTTTTATATAATTTTAAACTCTAAAAAAAAAAATTTATGTGCATAGGTGAGGGATAAGAATATGCTTTGTTGTAAAAGCAAACAAGTGTAATTTAACATTTAGTTAGTAATTGTACTTAGTTTGAGTTTTTTTTTAAATTTTTTTATTTAATGTGTCTGGTTTCCTTTTTTGTTTTTTTTACTCCCTTTTCCGATTTTTTTGTGGCATTTTTGTTATTTCTTTTTTTTAAAACAATTATTTAAAAGAATGTTTGGGAAAAAAAGAGCCCATCATAATGAACATATTTTTGTTCTCATTACCAAAAATACATTGGGGCATAAATCATTAAAGCCTTCATGTTGTCTAGTGCTTAAGTTAATTAGATCACACAGGATAGCTTTTTTTGATTTTTTTTAAGTCACCCCAAACAGGGTCATTAATAATTTTCTCAAAAAACGCGCCCTATGGAACAGAACGTCTTTAACAATTTTTTTGGGGGGCCTTTAAACCGCCCGTTTTAAAACAATCAAAATATTCGTCGTAAATTAGGTTTTTACTTTCAACAAGAAAAAAAAAACAAATGTTACAATTATTACATTTTTTTTTGTGGGCAGCATAACCGGCTATATAAATTTGTACCGATTTGTCAATTTCATATTCATTTAGGGGATTCAGTTTCAAGTAAAAAAAAAAAATTTTCAGTGTAATTATTTTAATCAATCAAGATCATTTTTTAAAAGCTGTCTCCCCGTTTTTTTAAACTCAGCTAAAAAAAGGGAAAATTTCCATCCTCAGCGCTTCTAAATATATGTTTGCGTCTAATTTTTTTTTCAGCATTAAAAATATCATCAAAGCTAACATTGTAATTACAACCTCCCCCAAGTCTGTATTTACCAAATCTTTTTTTTTAACTTTTTTAGAATACAAACCCGTGGACCAGAAATTCGGTAAGAAACTACCACATCTATTTAATGTGGAATGTTATGAATTTTTCGACGGCCGTTTTTGCGAAAAATATTGGTGTTGCGAAAAAAATGGTAAGGACTATTTTTGTAGATTTCGAGGTGATCTTTGTTTTTTGTCTAAACAAAAATTCTCTAGTTTGCATATTTTGGGAGATATTCGAGGAAAACTCATTTTTGGGACTTTGGGGGGCCATTTTCAGCGGGTTCCCACGTCAGAATCGTGATAAACTTTTTCTCGCTCGAAAGCATCGGCGAAGACCTAAGAATTGCGCCATAAATGAAAACTGTACAGATTTATTTACAGCTTTGGGTACTTTTAGGTCTTCAGTTACTGGACTATTAAGCACACTCGTATTTTTTAACAATTTCTAAATAAAATAAAAATTTTACGGGCCAGACTGGTAGCTTAACGTATCACAAGTCGCATGTTTCTTCCATTTTTAATAAGTGGAGGTACGACAACTGTTTCTCTCACATTTTCTATTGGTTTACAGTCACTTGAAAATCATATTTTTGAGCAAAAAATTGAATCACTTGTGAAAATCAGGAGTGCATCGATCAACTTACTTTCATATTTCGCGATGAAGCCCCATATTTTGCCACTTTAAACGAATTTATTCGGGTCGCCGTTCGCTAACCGAAAAAAGTCGAAAAGGTCGTCCAAAAACAGTTGTTGTGTCAGAAAACATTAATGCTGTGCAAGAAACAATAACGCAAAATCGTTATGTGCTAGAAAAAGCTAAAGAACTGGTTCCAATTATGTAAAAGGAGAAAAAAGATCTGTTGTGGACCTTTTGTGGCAAAATTCGTACTGGCTGGCAGGTATCATTTTGTATTTTATCTAAAATGAAAGTGGAGAGTTTTATATCATTTTGAAAATAGGATGCACATGCTTGATCTTTCAGCTCTCCGAAAAAAACATATTTAAAAGAGGCGCCTTAAGATAGAAGGAAAGTTAGGCGCACATTTTTAATTTTTTGGGTTTCGTGTTAAGGTTAATGTCTATTCATATTTGTAAAAGAAATAAAAAATAGTATTTTTACTAAAGTATAGCCATTTTGTTTATCGTCTGTGAAACGAGATATTAACGATCAAATTGCGCATAACATTGTCGATATTTGTCATGTATGAAAGCCACGCATTCATTTTGAAATATCTCGAAAACGGTTCATACGATATTTTTTAAACACTAAGCACTTTTTTGGCCGTTTTGTTAAAAAGATATTGATTTTTGAGAGTTTACTAGGTAAAGAACAAAATAGTATACACTATTTTGTTCTTTTTTTACGTAATCGCCCTTTTGAAAGGTGTATTTTAGGACTAGGTGGGTCCAAAAAGTGTAAAATAGTGCAAAGTATTACAGAATAACAAACAGACCTTATGTGTTGTGTGTATGGTCCCGTACAAAAATAATATTTTCAAGCATTGAGAACCTTTAACTATTGGTAAAGCGTATTCGATCTTATTTGGAACAGCGCTTAATTTGGGGTCCATTCAAAATACTGCATTATAAATTAAACTAAAATAGGAAAAACTATAATGATCCGTACTGGTATTAGTCCCGGTCCGTTCAACAATCAATTTTTGTTAGAGAGAGATGGGCGAGTTCGGCGCAGATGGCATGGAAGAGACGAGGATAAAAGATTTTCCTTCCAATCTTGGTTTGACTTGTGGATAGGCCGGGCTTTATTTATTAAAAGGCGATAATTTTGTCTACGACTACCGTGAGTGAACTACTTTAAAAAAAAATTTAAGAAAATTTCTAGTACGCCATCCAGCCCAGATAAATTCTAAATAATTTTATCTTCAAAGGTTAGGGGTGAAAAAAGTTATTAACACAAAAGTTTCGACCGGTGTTTTTGGCAAAGAAGCGAATAATAAAGATGCAAATGTGTAATTTACTTCACCTTTAGCAACCCCATATAATCCTGCTCGTACAATCTACAACTATTACAATAATTATTAAATGCATATTATACTTTCCCATAAATTCCTTTCTTCTCCCGCTTACTTCCTATATTTGGTATAGCGAACCTTTCGCAGCGCTAATATAATTTACCAGTACGTTACGCTTCATTGAAATCCTTCTTGAATCGAATCAATTTCGCCGCATACAGCTAGTTACCGCGATAAATGACGTCTAGATAGATCTAGTTGTATGTAAATTAATGGAATTAAAGCGGAATTTAGAAGGATACTAGCTAGTTTATTGGCTAGTTATGTACGGTATTCTTCTTGTCTACTTTGTTGAAATTCTTAAACGGTACGGAGTAAGGTAGAATTTCTATTATACGATTTAAAACTTTAGAGGTTTAAGTTTTAAAGAAATAACCTTTTCATGCTCAGGTAATATTAAAACTTTACTGGTTTTAGATTATGTCATTCAGTAAGTGATGTTTACAAATTACTAATCAGTAAGTGAATACTTATTGACTTCTGATTGGTAAGTAATCAGTAATCACTTACCAATCAGTAATTTGTAAATTTCATTGCACCATTCCTCAATTACTTAAAGATTTTTTCGGACCTTTGTTTGGACTTTACGGTAATAATAGCAAAACATTCTGCATTCCAAGCATTTTCCAGATCAGAATTGTCATTTTCTTGCTGCATTATATCTCACACAAAGTCAAATTGAACGAGCTAAAGTTGATAAATCTTTAACAAATGTAATACTATCAGGAGATCAGCGAAAATTATCTAAACAGACAAATAAGTCATACTTTAAAAGAGGCTCAAGAAAAGCATTCAAAAGGGTTTAAGACAAAGAAGAGAAATTGAGCCGAAATACGAGGAATATAATGAGGAAGAGGGGTGAGGAAACACACGGAAACCCTCAAAAATCTCCAAATTATTAGAAAAAATATCAAAAATTAAAGAGCTATATCCCAAGTTAGAAAACAACAAGAAAGTGCTGAAAAAAACATTGCAAACTGCATGATAAAAGTGGGACAACGAAAACCAATTGACAGGATATTCTTGAGATTGTAAAAGACTTTTACAAAGAGCTTTAAAAAAAAATGAAAAACTTCTTAAACCAAGGCAGATACCGAAAATTCAAAATGTAGGATCTGAAGATATCCCAGAAATGACAGTTAATGAAATAAAAGCTTGCCTCTCTGAAATGAAAAATAATAAATCACCTGGAGACGACGATATAGTTATCGAATCAATTAAAGAAGGAGGCGATGCTTTAATACGCATACTTTAAAAACTCCTGAATGCATGTCTTCTGAAAGGTACAACCCCCTCTCAGTGAAACAATGCAGTAATTGTTCTTATGCATAAGAAGGGTGCTATTGCCAAATTAAGAAACTAGCCTTTTATCCCATCTTTACAAGCTATTCATAAAAATCGTAACATAGAGACTTACAAATAGACTGGACAGTTACCAACCGCGCGAACAGGCTGGATTCCGTCGAGATTTGGGTACAAACGATCACTTGCAGGTCATTAAAACTCTAATAAAGAAATATGTGGAATATAACAAGCCACTTATACTAATATTCGTAGACTACGAGAAAGCGTTTGATTCCATAGACCAACACCGAATGCTCCAAGCTCTAGCTCATTGTCGAATCGACCATCGATACACCTTAATAATTGAGAATATCTACGAAACAGCAACAGCATGTGTAAGACTCCATGGGAATACAAACAATTTTAAAATAGAACGCGGTGTGTAAGCAAATAAATTGGGACAACATGGGAGTAAACATAAACGGAGAGGATCTTAATTGTTTAAAATTTGCAGATGATATTGTTTTAATATCAGACAGCATTGAAAAGCTACGCAAATGTTGGAAAGACTTCAACAAACCTCAAAAATGGCAGGATTGAAGATAAATATTTCGAAGACCCAATAGGTCTATACCTAAAGTCCAAAATTTCTATCAGTGACTCATTTAATGCCGGCCACCCAACCGACGAAACGGCTGAATAAAAATCTAACACTAGTAAATGATTTTTAACCCTATGATATACTTTTCCGCTCAAATAACAGTGAACCGGCCAAAAGTTTCATCGCCACGTTGTCATAATTCGCAAAAATAAATCACCAGCCAGGATCGCATTAAAATACAATATGTATTGAAATCATTTTAATGAGAAGACAATAAAGGCACATTCCTTAGTTTACAACTTGAAGAGACTTGAAAAATAAGCGTATCGACAGGGTTTTCGTGCTGTTCGATGATTTTATTTAGTTATTATTGATTATGGACAGATTTTGTAAGTTTAAATTTTAATTGCTATACAGGGTATTTTCTAAATATTATAAATTTCTAATAATTGTAGTATATAGATATTGTTTTGTGCCAATTTTATAATAGTTTATCTTATTTAGTGTATATAATTGTATATAAAGATTTAGTGTTGTTAAGTCTTGTAATTCTGTAAACTATGAATATTAACCAACCTTTAACTAGTTATCCGCCTACAAAAAAACTCAGTTAACGTTAAAAGAACGAATAATGGTTAAAAATGTTACCATGGGATTCGGGAACGAAATCCAGAACTAACCACTTTGGATGCTGCACAGATATGTGCAACTTTAACAAAAGTTTTTCGCTACGGTATTCAGAGTTTTAAAAGGCAAAAATCAACATTATAATTATTCGGATACTGAAAAATGCGATTTTTTCGCTATTTTTTACACCTTTTACTCTTCGATTTTAAACATGAATCAGAAGCTGTTTTTGGCTGCCTCTTATAGTATTTAAAAAATAATAATTGAATTGTTTAATTCCATTTAACGACATATTCCTTTAAATTCTGTCATTTGCACGAAAACATATTTAAAAACTCATACTATGTTAATATTAAAAAAAACACTTAAAAAGTAAGAAAAAAACCTTAATTTTTAATAAAAAGTAGGTAAAACGTTTACGTCCGAATTCAACTCGAAATTCTAAAAATGTTGACCTGTTACCAGGTTGTAATAGTTTTCTTTATGACATTTTTATAAGGTATGCGAACCTTGCTTCGCTCGACCCGCAATGTTTGATCAAAAATATTCTCGATATGGAAATCCTAAATATGGAACACGAAAGACCCGAAATAGTTATTGAATTCTACAAGCTGATGATTTTAGAGCTTTCGTGTTCCTTATATAGGGTGCCACAGATTCTAGTGCATGCATGGGGATTTCGGAAACTGTAAGAGATAGGAAGTCGATTAAATTATGGAAAAGTTGCGCATTTAGGTGGCTAACAACATGCCTATTAGAAAGTTGTAAAATTCCGAGTACTTCCGGAGATATCCGGAAAAAACCGAAATTTGCTGATTTCGTTTTTATTTTTTCCTGACGTTATTTAAAGAGATATGGAAAAACAAAAGGCACTTTCTTATGGCCACTTTTTAAGCTCTACAAAACAGCCTTGAGAGATTTTCCGTACGACGTTTCGTTTTCTTTAAACCATCATCAACTTTCTTTTTTTAAATACGGACGTGGGTTTTTTATTTAATTTTTTGAACCCCTTATTATCACAATTACAAAAATGTATTACACTAAATATTTATTTACAAATATGGAACGCCCCTATAAGAAATGATGAGCGTTTTTTGTCTAACTCATTGTCTCTTATGGAAAATATGTTTATTTAACAGAAAAATATTCAGTGTTATACATTACTGTAAATGGGATTATAACTGCTTTTAAAAAATGCAATAAACAATTAGGTGCCGTATTTAAAAAATAAAGTTGATGATGGTTTAACGAAAACGAGACGTCGTACGGAAAATCTCTCAAGCTGTTTTGAAGAGCTAAAAAGTGGCCATAAAAAAGTATCTTTTGTTTTTTCATATCTCTTTAAATAACGTCAGAAAAATAAAAACGAAATTGTCAAATTTCGTTTTTCGAGATATCTCCGGAAGTACTTAATTTTACAACTTTCTAATAGGATGTTGTTAGGCACCTAAATGCGCAACTTTGCCATATTTAACCGACTACGTATCTCTTAGGGTTTCCGAAATCCCGTGCATGCATCAATCTGTGGCACCCTGTATAGTGGATATTTTTGATGAAGCAATGCGTGTGAATATCGTATTTAATATTGAAATTGCAAGATCGGTGGTGAATTGGCAAGTCGGTGTAACTTGGATTGTCTATCGTTCTGCTTTTACATCTTTTTTAATTTATGTTAAGACTAAAATTTTATAATTTTTTTCATGTAGCAAAATAAAATCAGAGAAGGTAAAATTAAAGTAAAAAATGTTTTTTGGAAAAACGTTGAAAAATCGCCAAAAAAAAACTCAAATTTGTGTTCTTTGACCTCAAAATAGGAGGTGTGCAAAATTAAGCAAAAAAATACATTTTTCATTAATCCCAATAATACCAAAATAATATAGGCTTATTACTAATTTAAAGGGTTGATGAAAATGTGAGAAAATAACTTTTGCTTGTAAAAAATATTTTTATGTTTTGACGAAATTTTATCATTTATTTTCTAAAATGCATACGCCACTGGAATTGATTCCCCTGACCCCACACAACCCGGGGCACTCTAAAAGCGAGCGATGCGTCATTGACAGAAATTTTGGACTTGAAGTATAGCATGGGCGGCATTTGGTAACCTTAAAGATGTATTTAAATAGGAAATTCCCATAAGCTTAAAAAGAAAAGCATTTGACCAATGCGTTTTGCCAGTGATGATATATGGAGCAGACACTCACTTTAACTAGGAAGATAGTAAACAAAAAACAAGTAACGTAGCGTGCCATGAACAGGTCAAGGTTCGGCGTCAGTCTTAGGGATCGAATCCCAAATAATAAAATAAAGGAGAAGGGCCGGTGTTGCGGATGCCATAAAAAAATCACTACATTGAAATGGTACATATCGCAAGGATGACAGATAATCAATGGACCAGAAGAATCTTTGAATGGAGACCGAGAAATAAGGACCAATGATATAAAACGCATCACACCGAACTGGATGCGGTCGGCGGAGTACCCCTATGAGTGGGACAGATTACGAGAGGTTTATGTCCAGCAGTGTACGCAATTGGGCTTATAATAATGATGATGATGATGATGTCATAGAAACTCAATACCCCTAGCTAGATATTTGATTTATCTGTTATATCTTAAAATATATTTTTGTCTATTTTTATATTTCTATTCAACTCGATATATCCGGCGTAGAAACCTCGCTCGACGTTATTTAACTTCGCTGATCTAACAGGAAGCAGTGTTGCAAAGGGCGGGGGGTTATTAACATTAAATGTCTCATTTGGTTAAGCATAGATTTTATTTACCAGCAAGTAGGTACAAGTTACAAAAAATGGACACTTTTGTTTCCCCACAATAACTAATACAAGTTAGTAAAAACAGATAAATTATCATCAAGAAGAGTATTTATACAATTTGGAAACTGCTAATAAATGTTTAATTTGTAAACTATATCCAAAAAACTTGCGAAGTTGCGATATGCATGAAGGTTAGTGTTACAATAAAATAGACACTTTCCCAAAAAATATCCCGCTTTTGCCTATTCTTTCTTCCATTTATGCCCTGTATTCTTTTACAAAATATTGCATAGACACAATAGCAATCATGTAATCTTCTCTATTTCGCTCTAAGATGATTTTTAAATGGAGCTTGTTTTATCTGCAGCAGCAGCAAAGCAAATATGGGATTTAAAAGTCAACATTTTAAAGAATTAAAAAAAAAAAAAAAAGGGGGGAAAAAAAATTTTTGGGGAAACCAAAAAAAAAAAAAAAAGGGGGGGGG
>JAHBCN010006759.1:45000-47323 GCA_019359885.1 Listronotus oregonensis
TTTTATGAAGCAATGCGTGTGAATATCGTATTTAATATTGAGATTAAAACGGTGGTGAATTGGCAAGTCGGTGTAACTTGGATTGTCTATCGTTCTGCTTTTCATCTTTTTTAATTTATGTTAAGACTAAAATTTTATTTTTTTTTTTATGTAGCAAAATAAAATCAAAAAAGGTAAAATTAAAGAAAAAAAAAGGTTTTTTTTTTTGGAAAAAACGTTGAAAAATTCCCAAAAAAAAAACCCAAATTTTTTTCTATGACCTAAAAAAGGGGTTCAAAATTAAAAAAAAAATTACTTTTTTTATTAATCCGAAAAAACCAAAATAATATAGGCTTGTTACTAATTTAAAGGGTTGATGAAAATGTGAGAAAATTTTTTTTCTTGAAAAATATTTTTTTTACAAATTTTATCATTTATTTTCTAAAATGCATACGCCACTGGAATTGATTCCCCGACCCCACAAAACCCCGGGCACTCTAAAAGCGAGCGATGCGTCATTGACAAAAATTTTGGACTTGAAGTATAGTGTACACTATGTCTTAATAACAAACAGACCTAGAAACTTTCAAGTGTCAATATTTTATTAACAAAAGGGTCAAAAAAATTGGGTTTTTTTTTAAATTTTTTAATACTCTGATTTAAAAAATTATTGTAAAAACCGTTTTCGAGATATTCGAAATAAAAATTGGCTCTCATACATGACAGATATTGACAATGTTAATTATGCTCAATTTGATTGGTAATATCTCGTTTCACAAAAAAAAAAATCGTTTTTTTTCAATTAGATAAAAGACACCTTAATTTTAATTTAATTTAATTTTTAAGAAAAGTCGTTTTACGAGTAAACTATATTGATAAAACCATTGGAATCGTAAAAACCTTATTCCCCTCTGGCCTGCTCCTTGGCAATTTTAAATTAAATTGTTTTTTTAAATTCGACTCCGTTCAGTTTCCAAAAGGTTGAGGCCCAATTTTAAACAATCAAAGGTTTGTTTGCTTTTGACAACAAAGTTTTTGGCCTTTGAAAAACAAAAGGGGGAAAAGGGAAAATGGTGTTTTTGCCCCACGGACGGGTTTTTTCGTTTTGGGGGAAAAATTTGGTCGTGTAGATTCTTTAGTTTAAAAAAACGTGTTTTGATACACGGGGAGTTGTTTTTTTTTTAATATCAAATATGTTTTTATATATATATATATATATATATATATATATATATATATATATATATATATAAATAAGGAACAGGGGAAATCAATCAAGGGCAATGGAATGTCATAAATTCCAAAAGGAAAAGTAACAATTCAAAAACTAATTCTAGTACCCTTAACGCTCATGACTTAAATAATTTTTTTTAAACCTCTTAGCAATCTTTTAAATAACATAAGTAGTTCTTTTGATCCGGTTAAAATAATTACAATCAAATCTAATTTTTTTTTGCCTTTTCTATATTCAAGTGCGTGATTATAGATAATATGAGAAATAATCCCCAATAAAGATGTTTATGACCTAAATATAAATATAATAAAAAGCGTCAAAAATATTTAAATAATACCTCTAACAAACTTATAAATCTAGCTATTGATGAAGGTACCTTTCCAAATTTCTTAAAATTTCTAAGGTGATACCTATTTTCAAAAATGGGAATCCCAATGATCCCCAAAAATTACCGGCCAATATCAATAATTCCCATAATAGCAAGGTATTTGAAAAAGCCTTATATCTTCAACTAGTAAATTATTTTGTGGATAATTCTTTGTTTTCATTGGTCAGGGTTTTTTTTCCAAATGGTAAGACTGTTGATGCCATAAACAATGTTGTTGGTTCGATAGCGGAGGCCTACGAGGATAAACAATACGCGGGGGGCAGCGGATCTAACCAAGGCCTTTGACGTGTCCGCATGATATTTTGCTTAAAAAACTTCAAAAATATGGGTATGTAAAAATTCAGTTAATCTACTTTCAACTTATTTGAAAAATAGAGAACAGATAGTAACCCTCGATGGAAAAAAGTCAACCCCAAAATTTCCTGTTTTGGGGCTACCACGGGGGGTCTTGGGGCCCTTTTTTTTCTGATCTTTATTAATGACCTTGATAAAATATGGTAAATTCCCCTTTTTACTCTGTATGCAGATGACACAACATTGTTTAGTGCAGACAAACTTGGATATTCTTCAACATAACATGCAGAGCGAGGTTTCTAGAGCTGCAGAATGGTTCTGGGAAAAAAATTTAAAAATGAACAAAAAACGTGCCTGATATTTTCTTTGGTGATCTTTCAAAGTAAATAATCGGTAAACGTTAGGTTTTTTTGGTGTTCTTTGGATCC
>JAHBCN010006760.1:0-47141 GCA_019359885.1 Listronotus oregonensis
ATACAGTGCTTTCATTTCAAAACGAACCACCTAAATATTTTTAAAAAAAAAAACACTCACCAAAAAAAAAAGAAACACGTCGATTTAGATATAGGGGAGTTTAATTTCTATTTGAAAAAATTTTATGTCACCCCCCTAACCCCCATTTAAACCCTCACTTTGATATGTCAAATGGAACCCCCCATAGTGTGACACATCATTGTAAGCGGCATAAAATTTTGCTACCCAACATCTAAGAAACTTTAAACGATGGACGTAGAAGCACTTGAAGAAAAAATGTGTGTTAAGTTTATCGTGTTCAAATAATTTATTTTATCAAATGCTCAAAATGTGGCCGTTATTGGCGAGACAAAAATGTCTTTTTTGAATTCTTCGCGAACGTTGGCGAAAGTTTGTCTGGTAATACCTCTGCATTCTAGTGTAATTCAATTTAAGTTCTTGAATATTTGCAGGTGGCGTTTTGTATACTTTATTTTTTAAATAACCCCAGAGAAAAAGTCTAGAGGAGTTAAGTCTGGAGACCGTGCTGGCCATTCGATGGCACCTCGTCTCCTATCCTGTGCCTGGAAACTGTTCATTGAGCCACTCTCGAACTGCTAAAGCATAGTGGGGAGGGGCTCCATCTTGCTGGAAATGCAAATTATTTTCACTGAGTTCCATAGCACCATTTTCATCCACCTGTTTTTCCCAAAGATTGGACGATAGAAGGGTATATCGCATTTTCCAAAAGGTTCAGATACAGTTGCCCAGTTAAATTTTCTTCCAGAAAGAATGGCCCGATAATTTCGTTTCCATAAATACCTGCCCAAACGTTGATCTTCTCGGGAAATTAGTATGTCCTTCCTGAAATATGTGCGGATTTTCATTATCCCAATATCTGCAGTTATGTCTATTAAGAATTCCATTTAAGAAGAAAGTTGATTCGTCAGAAAAGCAGATATTTTTGATCAAATGAGGGTCTTCGTCAATTCGCGGGAATTTTCGCAAAATTCTATTTTTCTATCATAATCGTCTTCGTTGAGTTCATGAAGAATTTGTATTTTGTATGGAAAAAACTTATTCTTTTCAAAATTTTGTGCACGGAACCCGTAGAAATATTGGTCAGCTTAGAAATTTTTGGAATAGACAACGTCGGATCTATTGCGAACTGTCCTAGTACCTCAACCTGGCGTGCTTCGTCTAAAACCCTTTCATTAACTTTTCTTGTTGCAACAGACCCAGTTTCTTCAAACTTCCCCCTTCCATTACATATTTATGCCCCACGTTTTAATTTTGATGCCTCTCATTGAATACTCTGGCGGTTCTACGCGCGCATCGATCTTCAGCCCCATATAGGAAAATTATTTCTATTCTCTCTGCTAGAGTATACACCATTTTAAAATCAAGATTTTTAATTTTAAACTAACGATGTCAAAATGACAATCCTAACAGTAATATTTAACTGGTTCCTAAACGTCTTAAAAACTTGTGCTATTGCAGTGTTTTGCTGTAGCAGGTAACACAAAAAATAATAAGGGAAATGAATGCACACTAAAATAGTCTGCGAGGAATTTCAAAACAAGCTTGTCTCGCCAATAACGGCGCACATTTTGAGCATTTGAAAAAATAAATTATTTGAACACGATAAACTAATTAACACCTTTTTTACTTCTAAGTCCTTCTACGTCCATCGATTTAAATTTTCTTAGTACTGTTGGATAGAAAATTTCATGCCGCTTACAATGATGTGTCACACTATGGGGTTTGCCATTTGACATATCAAAGTGAGGTTAACTGGAGGTTAGGAGGTGACCGATAAAATTTTATCAAATACGAAATTAAACTTCCCCCTGTATATCCCAAATCGACGTGTTTCTTTGTTTTGGTGAGTGTTTTTTTAAAGATATTTAGGGTGGTTCGTTTTTAAATAAGCCTTTCTTTGATGTTTTTTTTATTATTATTGTTAACAGATATCGGACTTTCGCCATGACTTCCGGAATAATCTGTAGATTATTAAAATCAAAAATCCAAACAATTTTTTTTCAGGTAATTTTTCTAAACAATAATTATTAAAAAAGGGCCTTTTTTCGTTTTTTTTTTAATAAAACAAAAAGTACTGGCTATATCATTTTACTCATAAAAGACCGTTTGTAGAGAATTTATAAACTTACAAAATGGTTTTTGAAAAACCTCGATCTGACCATTTTTTACTGGGAAAAGCCGGAAAAACGCTTAAAACAGACCTTTTTTTAAAAAAATCCTATTTCTGTTAGTTTTCAGTATTAAAGGCTGATTTTTTAAGAAATGATAGTTAATAACATATACTTTGAGCTGCCAAAAGATAAAAATTGTCGCATTAATAGTTTTTATTCAATCGCACTATAAACGAATTAGGCCCTGGGCATATAAGTTTGGAGAACAGTGTTAAAAATGCTTGTGAACCGCGCGTCGAGCGCAAATTCGCGACCGGGACGTATATTCGCTGCTGGGTGCCCTCTCCATGAGCGACTCAGTACGTCTCGGTCGCGAATTTTCGCTCGACGCGCTATGTTCACAAACATTTTTAACAATGTTCTTTAAACTTATAGGAAAATGTAAGATATACAATTTATAGCTTTTAATCTTAACTTTAAAAAGTTGTTTTAAAAATTCAAATCGGACAATTTGTAATATTCATTTGTTTATAGTGCGATTGAATAAAACTACAAATGCCACAATTTTTATCTTTCGGCAGCTCAAAGTTTATGTTATTGAGTATCATTTCCCAAAAAATCAGCCCTTAATATTGAAAATTAACGGAGATACGAATTTTTGAAAAAAGGTCTGTTTTAAGCGTTTTTCCGGATTTTCTCAGTGAAAAATGGTCAGATCGGAATTTTTCAAAAACCATTTTGTAGGTTTTTGAATTCTCTACAAACGGTTTGTTATGAGTTAGGTGATAAAGCCAGCACTTAAAAAAAAAACGAAAAAAAGGCCCTTTTTTTAATAATTATTGTTTAAAAAAATTACCTGAAAAAAAATTGGTTGGATTTTTGATTTTAACAAACTAATTTTTCCGGAAGTTTTAATATCTGTTACCAATAATTACAAAAATGACCTTTTCTTTTGCTACAATGATTGGACTATTCGTGCAGGCTTAAATTTCGGCAAGCGATAGTAAGAACTAAACCAGAAATAAAAGTAAAATTTTCCGTAACCAAACAGGAAACCTACCTTAAATCAACCATATTTTTCTTATCTTAAACGAAACACTCTTGTTTATATTTATTTTGTAGTTAATGTTTCGCAACTTCGGCCGGAGTGGCCGGAGTTTACTTGAAATTTATTTAGGTTTAACAACTTTTGTTTTTCATTAACACAGTTACAAACAAAACAATATGTTGGAACTTTTTATGTAGAGTATATATATATATATATATATATATATATATATATATATATATATATATATATATATATATATATATATGTTAATTTTATTAAATATATATATATATATATATATATATATATATATATATATATATATATATATATATATATATATATATATATATATATATATATTTATATATTATATATATATATAATATTATATATTTATTATATATATATAATATAATATTAATATATTTTTTATTTTATATTGTTATAATATATATATAATACATAATTATATATATAATTATAAATTTTTTATTAATATTTTATTTATTTATATTATATATATATATATATATATATATATATATAATATATATATTATATATATATATATATATATATATATATATATATATATATATATATATTTATTTTCTAGTAGATATAAGGATGATATAAGCTCTAGATTATCCCTAAATAAAGACCCTGGCGCAGAATAGACTTTTAATTTTAATTTTAAAGGTGGCAATGTCCAATTTTCTATTTCCATTTAAATAACAGGGAAAAAATGCTTTTTGTAGTTTGAAATTTTATTGCTCAGAAACAAATTTCTGTATAGTAACAAGCAAGGCAGTTTTTTGTATGAAATTTAATGCTTTACAAAAAAGGTCCAAATAAAAATTTATGTAAGGTCAGCCGTTTCGAAGTTATCAAGCCTCAACCACTGAATTGTTTAAAATAATGGTATTATTTACTAATATATGCGATGAAATCGATTTTATTACTTATATATCATATATTATCAAATTAAGAACAAAATTTATAAACCTGTAACAAAATTTATATTAAAATATTAATATATTTATGATAAATAAACATAAATAATTATTTTCATACATTATTAATAAGAAATACGGTTATATTACCTCTGTATAAAAAATGGCATTATAAGTAAATTAATTTTATATATGATACTAATATTATGAATTCAAATTTTTTCAATAAATATTTTGATCTAAATTTTGCCTCTTAGATTTCTAAATTTTTGTTCTAAAGTTGATGATATATGATATATAAAAAGTATAAATGGATTTCATCGCATATATTAGTAAATAATACAATCATTTTAAACAATTCAGTAATTGAGGCTTGATAACTCCAAAACGACTGACATTAGGTAAATCTTAATTCAAACCTTTTTTCATGGAGCGTTAAATTTCCTACAAAAAACTGTCTTGCTATTTACCATACAGTCATTTGTTTCTGAGTAATAAAATTTCAAACTACAAAAAACCTTTTTTCCATGTTATAATATAATTAAAATAAAAATTAAAAAAAATAAGGGCGATCTGAGGTCGGGAAGTGAAAGGGGGTGAATTTTTAAGAGTAAAAAGCGGTTTATCTTGATATCCGGCAAAACTACAAGTTCAATGGAAAAAAGTTAAATGGCAAAGTTGTAGCTAATAAAAAGATCTACAACTTTTGTATTTACACTTTTTTACATAACCTTAAAATTCATGTGAATAATTCAAAAAAAACAAGTTTTTGGTGTTTAATTTTTATCTTTTACATAGTAACCACAACTAGCCACTACAAATTTTTCATAAACGTTTTTTAATAATGTTGTGGTAGTCTGTTGCAGATCCCTGCTGGGATCTTGTAAAGCCTTTGAAACTCGGGGTGGGAACTTAAATATATTAGTAAACATATTACCCAAAAAAGTAAAATCATAATTTTCAAGTATCTTATTAATATTTTGACTTTCTTGTCGCTCTTCTTTTTTTTTAACTAAGATCAAGTTTGGTGAGCCCTACACCATTGGTGTAACTGCTATGGCGGTTGCTACGCTCCTGGTTAATATTTAACGTTTAATTAATCCAATAAACATTTTTACTTAGATGGACAAGTGATATGTTCTTTTTCTTCCTCTTCCTGGGAGCCGTCTTGGGCTTTTTGTGCCTAATCTTCCATTATCTTTTATACCAATCCTTTATAATTCTTGTCCTTCTACAAGTCTGTTAACCCCGAGACTGGTTGGTTAATTTATTCCTGTCGGCTCATTTTCGGTAGGCTCTTTGTTCCCCCTCGTCGCACATTCTGCAACTTGGGTTCCCATTGTATGAGCCATCTTGTGTAGATGTCCTCTTAGGTTATCGTGCCCTGTTAGCAACCCTACTGTTATGCAAAGTATTTTCCTACTTTGTCTGAGTAGTTCTTCCTTTATTCTTTTGGATGAGCCACTTATGAAGCTTTTTCCATGCCTTAGTCTACTGAGGTTTTCCCAGTATTTCTTCTCTTTGTTTCGGATCCATTCCCTGGTTTGCCCTTGTGCTGTAGTTTTGGTCACTCCAAGGGCAGGTTCTGGTCCAAAATATGGTGTCGATGATCCCTGTCTCGCTAACTCATCCGCTTTTTCGTTGCCTTTTGTTCCCGAATGTCCTGGTATCCCCCACAGGAGAGTTACCCTGTTGCGTTCTCCCAGGACTTCCAGTTCTTTTTGTAATTCCCATGTCACCCTGGACGTTACTAGTGCCCCTAGTGACGCCTGGCTGTCTGTAATACGTTAGTACCTTTATTGTTAGAAATAGGAATCCTTCCTCTCCCCCAAATATTGCATTTTTAGGGCCCTTAGTATAGTGGAGACACTAATAACATTAATTTATTAGGGTAATAAAACCATGGATGGCTTACTTACATCAAATACTGTATAATAAATTTCTCCCATCTATTAAAAATCCTCATAATTTTTAAATTAAGTTTGTGCGGTTCATGAAAATAACTTACGCATAAGAAGCTTTTTGTATTAAATTATGATGCAAATTCCATTATAAGGACTGTGATATAACTTACAAACTTCTTTAGGTCTGCTCAAAATTAGCTTGTCAGCTTTACGTTGTTCATTAAAAACTTCTGTTTTAAATATTGGGGAAACCCAGGTGTTAAATCTACTAAACGGCTCAGAATTTTATCTTAAATTAAAATTTAAATCAAGCAGAACGTGACCGTATAAAATTGCCTATTTGCTTATATTTTAAAAAGTAAACACAGTCCTATAAGGCATTAAATTGCCAAGAAAGTTCTTTATTTTCTTTCAAACTTTAATTTTAATTAAGATTTATAACTAAGTTTCCCGAAAACCAGATTTGTTCGTAATACAAAAAATACGCCGTTTCGTGACCTAAAATTTATTGAACAATGTAAGTTTCATCGACAGAATGAACTTTTTATTCATAACACAGGTCCACAAAAAAGTGGTGTCTGCTGGGTATCGGACTTAGATTTTCTGGCTATTTCTTTCCGCTGAATATGAACCTGAAGTCAAAATTGGAGGTTAAACAGCAAAAAATCGAGAAAAGGTGTTATTTTAGATGTAAATTTTTTTATATTTAAAACGTCAATATCTTAAAAAATATAAAAGATACATGAAACTTTATTTAATATAAACTATGTATTTTTATAAGGCCTTTAATTTAAGTCAAATTACTTTTTTTCTAGATGCAATAGTTTTTAAATTATAATCAAAAAACCGAATTTTCGGAATTTTTCCTGGAAAAAATTTGTATTTTTCTTTTTATTTTTGGATTTTTTCCGCAAATTTTGGGTCATTGAGATTTAAATAAATAAAATAAATAATTTATAATAAAAAAATACAAAATCACAATAATAAAAAAAAACCTATTTTGGACTGAAATTTTTAGTCAAAATTAGAATTTTGTTTATATCTCGTTCATCATTTTCTTATCAAAAATGTTTATATAACTTTTTATAAAG
Organism: Listronotus oregonensis; assembly: GCA_019359885.1. Lineage (NCBI taxonomy): Eukaryota > Metazoa > Arthropoda > Insecta > Coleoptera > Curculionidae > Listronotus > Listronotus oregonensis. The sequence goes on from JAHBCN010006760.1 coordinate 7,135, forward strand.
ACAATTTAAAAAGCTTTATTTTTTGCTTTATAAAATATTTTGTACCTCTTATGGTTTGTACAGAGTGCCACAGATTCGAGTGCATGCATGGGGATCTCGGAAACCGTAAGAGATACGAAGTCGGTTAAATTATGGCAAAGTTGTGTATTGGCATAACTAATCATGTCCACTTTAGAAAGTTGCAAAATTCCGAGTACTTTCGGAGATATCCGGAAAAAACCGAAATTTGCCAATTTCGTTTTTATTTTTTTCTGACGTTATTTAAAGAGATATGGAAAAACAAAAGACACTTTATTGTGGCCACTTTTTAAGCTCTACAAAACAGCGTTAAGATATTTTCTGTATGACGTTTCGTTTTCGTTAAACCATCATCAACTTTATTTTTTTAAATACGGACCTGGGTTTTCTATTTAATTTTTTTAAGCCCCTTATTATTCCAATTAAAAAAATGTATAACACTTAATATTTATTAACAAAAATGGAACGCCCCTATAAGAAATGATGTGCGTTCCTTGTCTAACTCATTGTCTCTTATGGAAAAGATCTTTATTTAACAGAAAAATATTATGTGTTATACATCATTGTAACTGGGATTATAATTGCTTCAAAAAAATACAATAAACAATTGAGTGCCGTATTTAAAAAAATAAAGTTGATGATGGTTTAACGAAAACGAAACGTCGTACGGAAAATCTCTCAACGCTGTTTAAAAGAGCTTAAAAAGTGGCCATAAGAAAGTGTCATTTGTTTTTCCATATCTCTTTAAATAACGTCAGAAAAAAATAAAAACGAAATCGGAAAATTTTGTTATTTTCCGGATATCTCTGGAAGTTTTGCAACTTTTTAAAGTGGACATCGTTAGTTACGCAAATACACAACTTTGCCATAATTTAACCGACTTCGTATCTCTTACGGTTTTCGAGATCCCCATGTATGCACTATGCCTGTATAGTCGTAGTCCAAACATTTCGTGATAGCAGGTTTCTGCCGGTAAATGGCGGTACAATTACGGTTTTTTAAGTTTTTCTCGATGTTTTGCTGTTCAGTGGAAAAAAAATGCCACATGGGCCTGTGTAATTTTAAAATTTCTAGATTAATTTTCTTAGATCCACTTCTAACCGTGTTTATTATTGTTAAAAACTAGTGTGGCTTTTTTAAGCTTAAAAATATTTATTTCCACTCTGTATACTCTGTATGTATCCCAAATAAGACCCTGTTTGAAATACTTTTTCGTAGTCTGGAGAATGGCATCTCCCACAATTCTCAGCATTTCAAATTGCACCCAAAGAAGAGTCGTTAATAAAATCCCACTCTACAGCTCTTCTTTTGCCCACCAAAGAGCTGTAGAAGATCTGTCGCTGTTTAATAAGTATTTCCACGTGATCTGCTCTCACAAATTCCCCCTCTAGCAGCTTCTAATGGTGCAACTTGTATGTATCCCTTAAAAATACATCTGGAAGTTCCACTTTGTGGAACCTGCTACCTGTAGAGGTTTTCCTCTTCCCTCCAAACCTTTAAATCTTTGAGAACCGTAATACACACACCGCAATGGTCTAGGGATATATTTATTTCAATGAGTGTAAACGAGTTTTTATCGTGTTTAAATGTTTTGGGTTGGTAAAATATGTTAAGAATATTAATAAGAGATAGTCATTTTAATGTTTTTTTTTTGTATAAAAAATGGACTACTTTATTTTACGGTTCAAAAATGGGACTTCTGCAAAAACTTGTTTTTAAATCAAAGTAGGTGGACATATCAGTTTTAAAATTTGAAAATATTTTTCAGTATATTGTAATCCAGAGTAGAGTATAGACTCCGTCTGTTACTTATTTATCATGCAAAGACGCCATCTTAACCGGGATGAAATGTTGCGAGCTGTTGGAATGTTAGAAGCTGGTACTAGGCAAGCTCGTGTTGCTGAAACTCTCCACACATCACAGAGCGTAATCTCAAGATTATGGGAACGTTTCCAAGAAACAGGTGATGTTTCTGAAAGACATCCAGGTCCATCACGGCTGACTCGGCCTGCTCAAGATCGTTTTATTGTGCAAATGGCTAGAAGAAATCCCACAGTAACTGTTCCAGAAATAATGAATCAGTGCTGAAACGCATAATATCGTAATTTCAAATTCTATAGTTCGGAACAGATTGCATGAAGGTGGACTACGTAACAGACGACCATTGAGATGCCAGCCACTTTCTAGAGGAAATCGCGCTGCTCGTTTAGCTTGGGCAACAGAACACGAGAATTGGACTAATAATCAATGGGCCCCAGTTCTTTTTACAGATGAATCTCGGTTTGGGTTGCATCCGGATTCAAGAGAGACTGAGGATATGGAGAGAACCTGGACTACAAAGAGTCTTGGAAAATGTGCAAGAAGTCCACAGTTATAGAGGTGGCACAGTAATGGTGTGGGCTGGAATACGACTCACCTGACCTAAATCCAATCGAGCATGCATGGGATATGCTACAAAGAACGGTTTTGCGTGAAAACCCTCAATTCCAGAACCAAGAACAACTGTTTGCTGCGTTAAATGCTGCTTGGTTTGCCATAGCTCAGGAAGATATGGACAATTTAATTCTGAGTATGCCAAGAAGGCGTCGCGCAGTGATAAACTCCAGAGGAGGCCATACTCGTTATTAAAAAAATCATCATTATAAAAAATTGGTATATGTTTAGAATATGACTTTAATTTTGTTTGATATTTAGTTGAAATAAAAAAATGTTTGTACGCCACTGTAGTTTTTCTTTTCTGGTATCTACATTTAATTAAAATATTACATTTTGTACAGAATATGATAAATTTCCATAAATTTTTTTGGCCATATATTTTTAAATTCTTTGATTTATAACCCTAAAATAGGAATATCCTTAGACCATTGCGGAGTGTGTAATTAAACTACCTCTTACTTCACTTAAAACATTCACTGTGCAGTAGTAAATTAAAATACAATTTATAGTGAAATAAACTTATTTAATTTATAATTAAATTTACCTATTATACCAATTATCACAATATATAACTAATATTTATCGATTTTGATATGTTTTCTTTGGGAGTACTCGCCCTAAAATAGACCACTTTGGTCCAGGTCTCGGGGTATAGCGAGCTGAGCCTGCTCTGCCCTATGAACTTGCAGATCGCCTGTAACAAAAAAGAAGAAAACTCCCCAAAAAAATTCAAAAAATCAAAAATACTAATCCACGTGGCAAGTCGGCTACCGTTGTCAAGATGAAATTGAAAGAAAAAGTTAAACTAAATTTTAACAAATTTTCATTTCAAAACTTGGGAAATTCTGAAAGCTTTTTAATTTTTTGACGTTTTATTCTTAATGACATCAGTTTTTTTGACTGGTAATTTATAGTATTCAAAAATACAAAAAAGGTGGCATGGTGTGTTAATTAATTTAAGTTTACCTGAATTTACTTCAGCATCAAGCATAGGTAACCATGTATTATTTAAATTTTTGATTTGTGGAATTATGTGTTCTTAATGTATGTTATATGTTTTTTTATGCGTTTGGCTAGTGGTCTGGAAGTTCCACCTACATAAAATTTATTGCATTCTCAAGGGATCTTATAAATAACATTTTTATGTTTTCGTTTATATTGTATGGTTTTCTAATAGTGTTTTGTGTTTTAAAGGTATTATGAATAATAAGTTTATTTTTTATTCGTTGAATTTAATTTGATAAGCCAGGAATATATGGTTAAAAAAGTTTTGTAATAGGTCTATTTTAATTTTGTCTTAAATTTGGTTGTTTAAATTTTAGAAAGCATTTATAAATCAAGAGGATAATTATTTTGAAGTAAAATATATTTTAAACATTCTTTTTGTTTTCTTTGTTTTATCAAACAAAATTTTAATTATCAAAATTTTTACAACTCTTTTTTACCATTATTGGGTAAATTGAGTTAAAATTAAGTATCTGTTTGTATGTAGGTTTTCGTAAATTTAGTTTCAAAATTATTTACTTTTTTTTATAGAATATCAGAAAAAAGTTTGTTTTGTTCTTTCCAAGAGAAATGAATAGTGGTTCTGTGTATTAATGTGTGTTAAAAAAATATTTATACGAAGTTCGTTATGTTAATAAATAGAAAAAATGACATCTATATATCTCCACCAAACTAAAGGTTTATAATAATAATTTTGTAAGAAATTGTATTCAAAATTTTCCATAAAATATTACTTAATAATTGTGATAAAGGTAAACCCATGGCCATGCCAAAAGCTTGTTTATAAAAGTCAGTGTTATATTGGAAGTATGTTGTTTTTGCGCAAAAAGTCAATAATTCAAAAACAGAGTTTATGTTTAATTTGGTTCTTTTACCAAGTTGGACATTATTTTCCAATTTATTTCTAACAATATTTAATGTTTTATCGACAGGAGCATTTGTAAATAAACTAACAACATCAAAACTTACCAAGGTGTTATTTGTTATTTCTAGGAAATGTTGGAAATTTTTAATGTATGAGTCAGTATTATTTACTAAAGATTTTAAAATAGTAAGTAGAAATTTTGCTAATGAATGTGTAGGTGAGTTTATGCAACTAACTATAGGACGTAATGGTATATCAGGTTCGTGTATTTTTGGTACTCCATAAAAGTGTGGAGTTTTACGGTTATGGGGTTTAAGTGTAAATCTTTCTCTATCTGTAAAGCTGTTTTTATGTTTTTTTTAATGTTATATATTTGTCTTTCAATAGTTTTAGTTAGATCATTGTTTATTTTTGTATAATTACCATCATTTTTTCATTATTATTCAGGAAATTTTTTATGATATTGTTTTTTTTATTGATTGTAATATTAATGTTTACAAATTAATTATTATAAGGTTAATTGTTCGTTTGCCCGGATGCATAATCAAATTCTGTCGACAAAAAAGAACTCGATTATTTTTTTAATTATAAACTTAATTAAAAATATAAATCATTACTGGAATTTGTTATTTGCTTTTGGGCTATTGTCAGTTTAAATATTTGATTCCGTGAAATAATAAAATATGAATTTATTGAAGGTTAAAATTTAAATACAATTATTGTTATAGTGAACAACTCGAGTTTTAAATGGAAATATTCAAAATGTAAATAAAAGTTGTATTGTAAAATTCCAAAAATAAACCTAACAATTAAATAAGTAATATGCAGCTCTATGTTTTATTAAAAATATATTTTAATTAAATTTTGTATGACAAAGCATTGTAAATTTTATCATAATTATTTCAAATTTAATTATTTGTATTATTAATATAAAGTTTAGACGAACAGTAAATTTAATATTTTTATGGCTATCTTACGTTTAAGGGTCCCTAAATCACATAGCTTTTATTTATTTCGGTTATTTTTCAGTCTTTCTATCAATCTGTTCCTTGGTTCGTATGAACAATTAATAAAAGCTGTGTAACTGGCATGTATTTGCTATAATCAAAGCATGTCCTCTGGTAAAATTATTTTAATTCTAATTATCTACTATTTAGAAAAATATTAAATAAGTATATCTACAACCAGTGTATTGTCTTGCGTGCTATACTGTCTCATTTAATAATAAGGTAATTATTTGCAACTGGGATCTATCCTATTTTTGGCTATAAAAAAACGAAAAATGAAGGTTTTCTAATTTTTTTTTTGGTTTTGTTTGTTTTTACGGCGCATTTATGGTAAAAAATAAATTAATTTTAAAAAACAAAATTAGGATGACTTTTTAGTCATTTTTTTATGTTTTTTTTGGGATGATGGCCTTACAAAACTGGTGTATTGGCCACGGTTTATAGCATAAAAATTTTCTGGGTATAAAAGAATAAGGTCAAAGTTATTTATCAAACATATGTTTGTGTAATGTATTTACTATTATTCAAAGGTAATATAAAAATTTTAGTCATTAAATTTAAAATTTACAATATACATCTTTAAGGTTGTTTTTTTTCATTACAAAAGAAATCAATATATATTTTAAATTATATAAATATATATAATATATATATATATATATATATATATTAATATATATATATTTTATATATATATATATATATATATATATATTATTTATATAGATTTTTCTATTTTTACGAGAAAGAAAATCCAATTAACGAAAAAAAACCCCATTTTTGAACTAACCAGAACTAACAAACAACAACTTACCTTACCTAGTTCTGGTTAGTTGTGGTTAGTTCTGGTTAGTTTGGGTTAGTTCTGTTTAGTTCTGGTTAGCTCAAGAATTTTTTTCTCGTTAAATTGTAAATTTTATATTTTTCGAGATACTAAATTAAAATTTATAGACTCACATATTTCTTATTATTTACTAAAATATTTCTTTGCTATACCTCGAATGTCCCATTTGTTAAGATGTTCACCTTGTTGGAAATCTCCAGATATACTTCGTGGATTTGATAATGTATTACTGAGTTTGGTTTAAAACATAACAAATTGCGATATTAAATTAAATTTTTGGTTGCAAAGCACTCTTCCAGTAAAATTTGGAGGTCCTGGAATAAGGGATACATCCACCCTGTCTATTTCTGCCGTTTTAGGTTTAATCAATGACGTATCAGATTTACTTTCCAAAATTGTAAATTCCTATATTCTTGCGACAGTAGATAATTATTTCAGCAAATGTTTCGTAAGATGGTTATCTGTTTGCAATTTTTAAAATCAACCACAAGAATTACCAAAAAAAGATTTTGACTTTTGAACTGCCAAGACCGTCACAAATATATTACAAAGATATGCCAGGCAAGTAAAGAAAAGGCACGTCTACTTTCTCTTCAGTATGCTTGGATTAACGCACTTCCATCGTCTTCCTTGGGAAATTTGTTGGATTACAAAACATTCTATATTTCCACCGCTCTCACACTTGGTCTGCCTGTGTGTGGACAGCACATCTTTGTTTGCGGCGAAAATGCTGATATTTATGGCCTACATAGGTTAAACTGCAAAAAAAGCGCAGGGCGTTCTTCTAGACGCAGGCAGATAAATGACATTATCAAGAAAGCTCTGATTTTAGCTGAAAATCCTTCTGTGTTATAGCCTCTTGGTGTTTGCGGAAGCTATGGAAAACGTGTAGATGACATCTAATTCGCTAAATATATGGAAAACAATTACTTTGGGACGCTACTTGCAGCCATACACTTGCAAAATTCTATCTGGATTAAACTTATAATTTAGTAGGTGCGGTTGCTCGTCTTGCCGAGAATAAAAAACACTTGAAATATAAAGACCTTGAAGACCGCTTTATCTTCATTCCTTTTCCTGTGAAAACTTTTGGTCCTTTGGGTGATGAGGCTTAGAAATTTATAAATGAAATTTGCAAAAAAATTCATGCAAAAAATCTCAAAGTGTTACTATCGAAAAAATTGGTTAAGCTGTGCAACGGGATAATGCAACATCGGTACTAGGTACAATCCAGGTAGACCTAGGACTTGATAGAGTTTTTAATTTTTAAATATAGATTTAGTTATTTAGTTAATTCTAGAATATTGGAATTTGGTAATAATTATAACTTATTGTTACAGGCATAAATACAGAGTTATACTACGTACACAAGGGAGTAGTAAATGACTATGCAATTAATTTTGTTGTAATGATACCAAACGATGTAGATTCAATTCAGTTTTCATGGCAGAGTCTACTTAACTATTCGGTAAGTTCAATAAAAAAAGTATTTTTATGTAATAATCAGTAGTGTCTTGTGTCTTAGTATATCGAGGGTCTATTTTTAAAAAAATATCGGACAATATATTTTTCTGCTGTTTTTTTTTCATATTAATACAAAGAATTTTCTATGTTTAGTTTATGTATGGGAATAAAATTAAGTGTGCTACAACAGTCTAATTTTTCAAATATATTGGGGGAATACGACGCAGCTGTTGCAGGTTTAGGCGGAAGGTCAAGGCGAAAATAATTCCCGCCAAGTAAAACATCGGTAAGAAATATATGGCGCGAATTCAAGCGACTTAGACTGGGTGTCAGGCAACTGACAATGAAATAATTTAAGTTTAAATTACATTTTTACTAATTTTTTGTATTGATATAATACAAGGCATAATTTTTAATTTTGTGGTTATTCATATTGTCTCGGGAGACTACAGCCATTTTGTCCTTATAGGCCAGCCGCCACTGGTGATAATACTCAGTAAAATAAAAGTTAATACAAATACCATTTTAAATAAAAGAGCTAATAGTTTTTTTGAAAAGTATGCATTCGAAATTAGCCCCTGCTTCCATGTCTGGGAAGTGACGCCTCAGACAACTCTTAACATTCTTGATTCCGTTTAAAGAAGAGCCGTTCGCCTTAGTATTGACCCCACTTTTACAAGAAAGCTTTCTTCTCTTGCGCCTTAGGAAATGTGAAGTTCTTCTATACGTATTTTTACGACATAAACTTCAAGGATTTAGTCAAATGTACTTATTTTCCTTTCCCACATTTAATCACCCCTTTACAGTTCATTTTAAGAGGCCCAGAACTTCTTTGCCTCTTTACCTAAAATTTTCACGGTTCTACTGCTCCGAAAATAAAATCTTTAAAGTTGAGTTTAATTAACTCAAAAAAACTAAATTTTACTTCTCAAATATTAAGGTAAAGTTTGTATGTAAAATGCAAAGTTAATTTAAAAATTCCCTTTAAATAAACTTCTAACTGAATCTTATGAAGTATGCGGACATTGTTTTCGAATATTCGCCGGAGCGAAATAATATTAAAAAATCAAAATAAAGAAACAAAACTTTTCTCCCTGAGTAAATAAAACAAACCGTTTCGTTCCGCTTCACAATTTTCATTCAAATGTAAGCTTTCCGATATCTTTCCCTTGAAGAGTCGTTATTGAACGTAAGTTAAGAGTAAAATTTTGATAAAACCCCACTAAGGCTCTTATAAACAGTTAGAAATCGACATCGCTCTTGTTAAATGAAGGTGTACGATATTTTTAATAATTAGTTTGACTTCTTTTTAACCGACTAAGATATATATATATATATATATATATATATATATATATATATATATATATATATATATATATATATATATATATATATATATATATATATATATATATATATATATATATATATATATATATATATATATATATATATATATATATATATATAATATATATATATTATATATATATATATATATATATATATATATAAATATATATATATAATATATATATATATAATATATATATATAAAAATAAACAAATAAACTATATGGTTAAATAAATAAAAAAAAAAACCAAATAATGGATATTTTATTTTTCATTATTTTTGAGATGTATGAACATTTTTGGTTTATAAATAAAACTCTGTCCTTACCAATGACTTTTAATGGAAAAAAACTCATATATCAATAATACAAATTAATAAGGTTACAAAATAAACACATCCGTATTTTTGTTTGTTTCAGAATAGAAATGAAATTTAAAATTTTATTGGTCAAAAAGCAAAAACAAAAATAAAATTGGTTATTTTAATAATCCGTGTTGCCACCTCTATTCCTTATGCAAGCTTCAATTCGCGTTGGCATGCTTCTTATTAAATTGTCAACACTGTCTTGGGGTATGTTTTCCCATTCTACTAACGCTGCGTCAATAAGCTGTGCGACATTTCCTGGATTGTTTTGACGTGCTCGAATTCTCTTTTGAGGGTGGTCCCACAGGTGTTCGATAGATTTAGGTCTGGTGAACATGCAGGCCAGTCTAAAACTGTGACACCTTCCCTTTCAAGACATTCTCAAGCCACTCTACTGGCATGGGGGGTGCATTATCGTGCATGAAGATAAAATTATCCCCAATTGCAGCTCTCCAAAGCCTAACGATTGGTTCTAGCACTAAATCAACATACCTCCTACCCGTTAAAGTTTGTTGAAGTGGTACAATGGAGTTTTTGTTCAGCATAATACCTCCCAGAACATTACAGTTCCTCCTTATATCTTGGGACAGATTTGGCAGCCTGGAGTCTCGCTCGTCTTCCTGGAGCTCTGAGAACCCGAATTCGACGGTCATCTGATCTTAGGCAATTCTGGTCTCATCTGAAAAAAGAACATTTTGCCAATTCTCAATTGTCCAGTTTCGATGTTGAAGGCACAATTTAGCCGGTCAATTTTATTTTGCCTAGATAACTGTGGGACCCGTAACTCTCTCCTACTGTACAAGCCTCGAGCGCGAAGTCTTTTCTAATGGTTTAAATTGAAACGTTCACACCTGTAGCTTCCAGAAGTTGTCGTTGCAGCTCTGGATGAGAAACACTGGGATTTTTCTAGCAATTTGCACACAAAGCGGTCCTGTTGTTCAGTTGTGACTCTCTGACGACTTTGTCTGGGCCTGTTTTTGAGAGTTCCTAGTTACAAGTACCTGGCATGTTTTTCGATACAGCACCCTGTGTAACGCCTACTATCTCTGCTACGTCTTTTTGGGGCTTCTTGTTCAATAAGAGCAATAATTCTTCCCCTCTGCACATCTGTGAGTCCAACATAAGGCTTTTTGTTTTTTTTTGGACCGAAATAAAATTACCAAGAATAAGTGATTGTACTACTGAACACAAAATTCAGAAAATAATAAATCGTGGCAGTCGTTTCCCCTTTTTTTATCAGATTTGTTTACAACAAAAGCCTTATCTTAAAGTTGGATACCAAATTTTTTCCTTACAAAAAGTTAAGTCAGAAATGAGGGTGATTCCATATAAGTTTGGTGGTATATATATATATATATATATATATATATATATATATATATATATATATATATATATATATATATATATATATATATATATATATATATATATATATATTATATATATATATATATATATTAATAATAATTATTTTATTATAAATATTTTCCTAGAAAGTACATATAAAAAAAAACAAAGTATTAATTTTTCAGAATACAGCTTAAAATTTATTGAATATTTTAAGTAATTTAATTCATTGAGAATATGAAAAGATTTATTACGCATTTTAACATTTGTTTTTATGATAATGTCGGGTTTCCCTCTACTAAATTAATACCAACAAAGTGCTTTTATTATTTTCATCGTATCTCTTTTTTTCTCTAGGTATTTGCAACAATGAGCCAGTGCTTAAAAACTTTAAATTATTTTACGGCAAGTGGTCTCAAAAACGTACACATTGGAGAATGTTTAACTAAATTCTTGAAAAACTCGACGATAATATTTTTCGCCTTTCCCATAAATTAGATTTTTGAGGAGATGGTAAAAATGACCTCCACCACTGCAACCTTACCAGGTTTATTGTGGTTTCTCCTATCATTCTTTAAGTACTCTGTCGACTATCCTTGTTAACTAGACTCAGTTTGACGACTGGCCACTCCATATATCTCGCCGGTTTTGGCTTTTCCTTACCTAAGCCTGCATAGTGCTTCACAGTGGCACCACACATGTATGGCTGTTTCTTCAGCCTCCTGGCAGAACCTACACAGGCTATCCTCCACCAGGCCTATTCTTTCCAGGTGCTTGTTGAGTTTACAATGTCCTGTTAGTTGACTTGCCTGTCGTGGTTCGTCAGTTCTGCATGATACGGCCTATGATGTCCGAATCTTAAAAATGGAAAATCCAAGGTTTTTAAAATCATTATATCAGATTTTCTTAATTCTTGCTCAACTGACAGCGCTCATTGGTCGTTAAGTTTTAAAATCGTACTTGTTTTTTGTAAGTTTTTTAACTATAAATTCTTTTGCTTTTTGTTATATTCTTTTCACTCCGTAAAAGTCTTGTTAGTAACATGGTGGCAACGATCCACGTGCTAAAAACTAGGTTAAAGTCAATGTAGTTTAAGGAGGAATGTGAATGAAGTTTTGTTCTTCATTGGTATTAAACCTGTTTCATGTTTTCAACTCACATATGGTAAGAACTTTGTAAAAAGGAGAATTATTTTTGTTGGTTTCACTAACAAGAATCATTTTCTTTTATTTTTAGATTGTCCTGATGATGGGAAAAAGTTTTTCCGAAAGCTCGACTTTTTCAATAAAAAGTTAATTATTTAAAGTGGCCTTTTCAATTGACTGCATTTCCACTACTCTGGTTTCAGATTTTTCTTTAACTAGTCAGTCACGACTACCCTTCCTCTCTTATATATATATATATATATATATATATATATATATATATATAATATATATATATATATATATATATATATATATATATATATATATATATATATATATATATATATATATATATATATATATATATATATATATATATATATATATATTATATATATATATATATATATATATATATATATATATATATATATATATATATACCCTTATTTATAAATTTGCTTTTAATCCTTGGGAATAGGTTAATAAAGTAAATGGTGTAAGCGTAAGTCTCTAAAAAATAAATATTTGACGTTAAACCAGAACATCACACAATATTTTTACAGTTTTAACAGATAACAGTAAAAAATTAGGCAAAGAACAATTTTAATATCAAGAATAAATAAGTTCTAATCTAACACAAAATCAGGTACATAAAAAAATAATTTATGCAGGATGCCTACCTTGGAGTTGTGAGACATTGTTATTACTAAAAGAATTTTAAATTTATGTCTGTTGGATTTATTTTTTATTTTATTAATAATTTTTCTATGTTGTACACAGGAAAGTGTTTTTTGTTTTAAAACATTGCTTATACATTGTGTTAGGGGTATTAATATGGGTACATTTAAAATTTAGAGATTTATTAAGTTACATCTATTTTAACTTATTTTAAATCTGATGCATTTCTTTTATCTCTAGAGTGTCTAAAGTTCCTACAAAAACCGGTCAAAAATTTGTTATGAAATAACCCTATACGTATTGTAGAAATTCTCACGATTTCTCTTGAACTTTTTAAAGTAAAAGTTTGTTTTATGTAAGCATTTAGAGGTTTTGGGGGTGAAAATGCCAGAATTAATTTGGTTGCATCTGGCAAAGTTTATTATTTTGCTTCTGTGTTAACTTGCTAGGATATTCTGCTTTCAGATTTTAATAGGCTTACATTTTAGTTATTTTAGATTACCCGGTTGCTGATTTACTTTCTAAAGGATAAAACAAAACTAGAAATAATGCTTTGAGAATAAAGGTTCAAGCGAGGCAGTTAATGCACAGAATGTATCTAATGTACTTTATGTATTTTATCCAATAAAAAACATATTTCTCTTCATGAATGTTTTTCTTTGCATCATGGCCGTCGGCAGGGAGGGTCAGGGGAGGTCCATCGACCCCTCCTGGGTTTTTTAAAATTACTTAAAATAAAACAATTCCCGTCTAAATCCTTTAATTTTACAACATCGCCCAGAAATTAAAATAAATATGATTTTTATTTAGAAATTTAAGTTTTGGTATTTTTAATTCAATTAATTCTGGGCTAGTAAATTAACCTAAACTTTTTGATCCCCCTACATTTTTTTCTGGCGGCGGCCCTGCTTTGATTGATTGATAAAATAAATACACAAGTTGAGGTTTTGTCCGCCTCGACACTGCAGCCTACAGGGCTTGTTGTATCTCTTGTGTATTTGTTTCAGTTAAAAAGGTTTGACACCTTAGACAGGTGTAGTAGCCCTTTTACTGTTCTTTTCTGGTCTCCAGCCTCCTGGTGATTAGTGTCCACCATGAGGTTTTGATTTGTTCTCCAGTATGTAAGTGCAGGGCACTCATATATGATGTGAGAGGCTGTCTCTTCCTCTTCGTCACATAGTCTGCAAATGGGTTCTTCTCTATAGATGCCCATAGTGTGCATATGTTTTCTTAGGGTGCAGTGTCCGGTTATTAATCCTGTCACTATTCTAATCTGATTCCTATTTAGTTTTAGTAATTCACTTGTCAATGCTTTCGATGGTGAGTCCAACATTGATTTACTGCGATTTTGCGTTGGAATGTGGTTCCAGTATGACTGATGTTGGGTTTGAATCCACCGAGTCATCTAGCCACGAACCGAGGCTTTTGGTATTCCAAAACAGGTTCAGGACCCACAAACATTGCGGGAGCCTCGCCTGGCCAGGGAGTCTGCATTTTCATTGCCCTGTATTCCCCTGTGTCCTGGCACCCAGGAAAGTGTAACTTTGTTGTGGTTAGCCAAGTTTAGGAGGCATTGCAGACAGTTCCAAACCAACCTTGAGTTGACTTGTTGGGATGCCAAAGCTTTTATGGCCGCTTGACTATCAGAGAAGATAGTAATGTCCCTGCTCTTATATCTCCTCCCAAGTTCTCTCGCAGATAAAGTTCAATGGCATATATTTCCGCCTGAAAAATAGTGGCATATTTCCCCAGGGAAGCATAAGCATAAAACCTGGGGGTCATACCATGTATTCCTGCGCCGGCTGCATTGTCAGTCTTGGATCCATCGGTATACCAAACCGGCTCTGCTTTGCATATACTCAATTCCACAAATTTTAACATATTAAAGTTATAGTACATTTGTTTGACTCTTGTAAGTTATTCTTGGAGCCAAGAGAAAGTTGTTTTCGGAAATGGCATAACCTAACCTACATTTTTTTATTGTTTGGTATGTTTTCATATTTATACACATAATTTTTTGCAAAAAAATATAGATCTTGTAAATTTTAAGCATGCAATATGGGGTAAAGTTGATAGTATTTCTCCTCCTCCACATAATGCCTTTTTAAAATCTTCTCCAGGATACTTGGTTCTCCCAATATTCGATGGCAAATCTACTTGCGCACAAAGGTCCCCAAATCCCCAGTGACTTTAAGGGTAATTTTGGGGGGGTTGGAGGCGTTTTCGGGTTTTGTGCCCTGAAAGATCTTTGATCAGCGTGTTAAAATATCACTATGCAAAGTTTTAAAACAACCAAAAATCATTTTCCATGAAAAAATGCAAGATCCTTTAATGCGCGTTTATCTCGAGAACGGCTGCTCCTAGAGACCTAAACAAAGTATACATTTTTGATGCAGATGGATTTTTAGTCTTATTTTTAATAAACAGGTAAATATTCTATGCTTAAAAAAATTACGACATCTAAAACAAGTGAGGTAGGCGTAGTGTCCTAGTAGCAATATTAAAAGCGTGGACGAATTTAAATTTCTCGCCTCAAAAACCCCCCGATCCCAAATTTTGTACTGTAGTCATTTTGGTTAAAAATTATTAAGAAAAACGAATGAAAAATTTAAAAATTTAACACCCTGTATCTTTGTTATTATCAACTTTGGGATAAAAATTTACGTAAATTGCATAATTTCGACCTAAGGAAAACTGCTGTTGCTCTGTGTATATATGTATATATAAAAAAATTTTTTTTTATATATATATATATATATATATATATATATATATATATATATATATATATATATATATATATATATATATATATATATATATATATATATATATATATATATATATATATATAATTTTAGAAATCTAGGTTTAATATCATGTAT
This sequence comes from Listronotus oregonensis, assembly GCA_019359885.1. Classification (NCBI taxonomy): domain Eukaryota; kingdom Metazoa; phylum Arthropoda; class Insecta; order Coleoptera; family Curculionidae; genus Listronotus; species Listronotus oregonensis. The sequence continues at coordinate 22,558 of JAHBCN010006760.1, forward strand.
ATATTTTTAGTGTGTTTATTTATGTATTCATTGCTACTACACGATGCAATTAAATCAAAAAAGTATCTTATATTTGCCTTATGTCAGCCAATGTCAAATAATTCTACAGAACTAGATATCAATGACATCATCTGGAACTGCTAGAAAAGAAAAAGTAACAGAAAAGCTAAGGATATTAAATTTAATTAATTACTTTTCACAAAAACAAAACAGTATATCTCTCCAAAATTAAAAGCTACTTTTAAAAACTAATTTACTTCTGAGCTCGTTTATTATCTTTTTATTTTATTCGCCGAGACGTTAAAAATATGAAATGATAAAGAAACTCTGCAAACAAGATTACAGATTATTTCATTGGCTGCCGCGAGTTGAAAGCTCGAGACCTGAAACTATTGATAAGGTGTACTATTTTTAGGTTTGATACGGAATGCTTCCTGAATATCTTATAACTTATTCGTATCAGATGCTGTGTAAAAAATTAATGAAGTTGCAATGCTGTTGCACTTACACGACTTTCATCAGCTCAAAACTAAATTAGAAAACATGAATATATTTTTTTTAATAAAATGCGAATCATACTCGTCATGGTTGTGAATATGTTGTTATTGGCAGTATTAGGGACTAAAAATGATACACCTTAGAATTGGTTATTTAGAAAATTAGTCCTTAATAAATATACAGTGTGTTCAAAATAAGAATAAACAGCAACAGTAGTTTAAATTTGAAAAAGTTGCGTAATGAAGGGCTTAATAATATACCGTTGAAAAATTAAAGTTATATTTTGTACTTCCGAAAATATGACAAAAAACTGAAGTTTTTGATTTTCGTTTTGCTAGTTTATAAAAATACATTCTTATTGGAATTTTTACGCTTCTTGTGTTGGAGAAGTCAAAAATTTCTTGCGATGTTTCGTTTTCGTTAGACCATCATCAACTTTTTTTTTAACTGCCCTAAATTTTTTATTTAAGTTTTTTAAACCCCATATTATCTTAATTACAAAAATGTATAACACTTAATATTTACTTAACAAATATGGGACACCTTTATAAGAAATCATGTGCGTTTCTTGTCTAACTCATTGTCTCTAATGGAAAATATGTTTATTTAACAGATATATATATATATATATATATATATATATATATATATATATATATATATATATATATATATATATATATATATATATATATATATATATATATATATATATATATATATATATATATATATAAGTTATCATTCATCATTGTAATTGGGATTAAAACTACTAAAAGAAAACGCAATGAACAATCACAGCCCGTATTTAAAAAAATAACCTAATGAACAAATCGTCGTAAGAAATTTTTGACTTTACCAATATATGACGCGCAAAAAGTTCCGAATAAAATGTATTATTTGATTTGTTCTAACTTTTAATAAAGCTAGTTAAAAAATAGAAACAAAAATTGAAACTTTTAGTTTTTTTGCCATATTTCTGAAATTACAAAATATAAATTTAATTTTACAACGGTATATTAAGCTCCCCAATACGCAACTTTGCCAAATATAAACAAATAATGAATGTAGATCATAAGCAAAATATATTTGCAACTCAAAATAAAAAATCAGAGTTATATTGTCAAAGTTGTAAAATTATTATAAACAAAGAATTGAAATTTATACAACTTTTATGGTGTGATCTTGTAAAGTATGTATATAAGAAAGGTTTGATGAAGCCAAAAACGTTTACGACAATTATTTAAACATTTTTTTAATGTACGATGAAGACGAAATTTTGAAACAATTTTGTTAATTAACAATTGTCATACTTGTTGAAAAATTAACTTTAGGTTTTTCAACGAAGAATAAAATCTTTAAAGTGTTTTAAATACATCATAATTTTTTAAAATTTTTCAAATAATATTTAGTACCATAAATATAATTATTTAGTGTGACGTACTTGATTTTGATTCCAAGCTCGCAACCAAAAATAACGCGCGGAGGCCCATTTTCAGCGTTAAATTAAAATTATAAATAATGGAGATAGAGTTTCGGAAATTGGGACTTTTTCTGGAAATTTCCTCCTCTTTAAGGATCTTTTTTGCAATTTCCGCTTTCTCTAACGGTTTTTGAGTTATCATTAAAAATCGGAAGGGCTTCTTTTTTTTGTTTTTTGTTAATAACCATTGCAATATTTATTTGCAGAAAAAATCCTTAAGACACTTTCTTAGAGCATTCCGGGTCAAATAAGCTATCGCCCATATTTTTCGAAGCCTTCTAACTATTTTTCGCAGAAAACACACTTCTTCTCGGCTATTTTTATCAAATCGGAGGCTATCAGCAACGCCTATAGCATTAAAAACAACAGGACGTGGAAACAAAACAAATTAAACTACTTTTTAAAATGGATCATTTTGAGTATTTTTTTATGTAAAATAAACTACTCATAGGTAAATAATTTATTAATAAAAATAGTTGGTAAAATAAACCGATTTGTTCACTAAATTTTTAAACCCAATAGTAAAATGCTATTATAATTCTGCATGAAATACACAAAACATATATTTTTTACTGTAATGATTATATTGTTTTGAATCAGTTTTGTTCCCGTTTACCACCATTATGTTTATTGGTCAAATGCGGGAAAATAAATCTAAACACAATAAGCGATCCAGTGGTGAGCAAATTTAAATGCAAACTGTATTTTATTTATTAAATAATAATTCAAATGACTTGTTTCGGCAAAAAGTAAATTTATTGTTTAAACAATAAATAGATAGTTTCATCAGCAGATGGTTGAACATTTAAATTATATATTTTGTTTAGACAGTTAATAAAAACTATTTAATGTTTCATAAAATTGTTTGACACAAATTATTTGTATTAATTAATATAAATTATCCAATAATTAGTAGTTTATATAATATATTACCCGTTTCTCGTAAGTCTAAAGAAGAAAAAAATTGGAATATGTTAAAAAAGTTAGGACAAGAAACAAAATCAATATTGTATTAAGCTCGTGAGATGGAGCTTATTTAAATTACGTAGTCAGCCTTACAAAGTACCCAATTTACTTTGGATTTCAAATAAAGTAAAACTACTTAAATAAGAATTTCGATGTGATAAAAAAAGATGATCTTATAAAAATTTCAGCACATAAACGGGGTGTTGTATATGAAAAAATATTTAATATTGTATGTTAATTTTTAAAAAACGAAGGTTTTGAGCTATATTAATGTAAAGGTTCTGGTGGTAAGAAAAGATCCCTGTAGGCAACAAGTTAGGGTAGTGAATAAAGTGGGATGATCGGGGATTTTCTATATGAATTGGATGCATAAAAATAGCAGGTTATCATTTTGAAATGTGTAAGACAATTTTTTTTGAAGTCATGGATGCCCTACAGTTTGTTGCTGGGCAAGAGGGAAAAGTTTTCTTGCAGGACTGGGCTCATTAGGAGTTCTTGATTCACTACCGGAGGCAGTTAGCAACCCTACTGTTATGCGAAGTCTTTTCCTATTTTGTCTAGGTAGTTCTTTCTAGGTTCTTTTGGATGGGCCTCTTATGAAGCTTTTTCCATGTCTTATTCTCCTGAGGTTTTTCCAGTATTCCTTGTGTTTGTTTCGGATCCATTCCCTGGTTTGCCCTCGTGTTGTGGTTTTGGTCACTCGAGGGCAGGTTCTGGTCCAAAATATGGTGTGGATGATCAATGTCTCGCCAGCTTGTCCGCTGTTTCGTTACCTTCCAGGACTTCCAGTACTTTTTTGGCATTTCCATGTCAGCCTGGACGTTACCTTGGGGTTTGCTAGCACCCCTAGTGACGCCTGGCTGTCTGTTATTATGCAGATCCTCTTGTTTTAATAAGCCTTCCTGTTATTTTCTTTTGCACAGTGCAATAAAGCATATATTTCTGACTAAAATACAAAACTGTGTGTTCCTAGTGGAATGGAGAATTGTGAATTCCTCATTTCACTGTACACGCCCGCTACAGTTTTCTACTCGTTTTTGGAACCATCTGTATACCAGATGATGTGTCCAACCGTGACGGGAAGATCGGGTTGCTGCCACTTACTTCGATCTGGAATTTTTACCTCAAAGTGTTAAATGAGTATTGTGGAATCATCTGGTCTGTTCTCTCGTCCAGGCTGTTACCGCCAACCTGACTTTTTATGTTGTTGTCCTCCAGAAGATCGTCTACAGGGGTAATATAACTGAGTATCCTTCAAAACAAATAATAGGGTTTTAAAGCTTAAGATATTCGCTACATGTATATGTATTTCTCACATCTGTTAAATAGAACGCATCTATAAAAAATTATTAAAAAAACCCGTTTTTTTCGAAATTTCCAACTAGGTATAACCCATTAATAAAAGAACTATAAGAAAATAAAGAAGGTAATAGGGAAAAATTCGTAGGATCAATTTGCATGCTTTATCTATACAGGGATGCGCAAAAGTCCGGAATTAAATTAATATCTTTTTAACCAGTAACTAGGTAACGTGGTTACCAGGAAATGAGAAAAAACTCTTTTAAAAACAAAAAGTTAGAAATACCTACTTAGTGCTATCTACGGGTGAATTAACGTAACAGATGCTGAAAATGCCCTCTACCTTCTACTTGGCAGGCTCCTAGGCGATGGTAAAACCCGTCTATGGAATTCCGAATGGTCTCAGCCGGTATGTTATGTGATTCCACTCTAATTCTGTTTTTTAGATCTTCAATATTAGCCGGCCTATTTTGATAAACCTTGTCTTTCAGATATCCCCAAAAAAATCTAATGGCGTTAAGTCTGGGGATCGTGGCGGCAATTCAATTGTACCACGTCGTCCAATCCAGCGTCCTGCAAATATTTCATCGAGATATTCCCTAACGTTAATACCAAAATGTGGGGGAGCGCCGTCCTGTTGGAACCAAAGTGTTTCAGTGGGGATCTCTGGATCTGCTTCATTGGGAAACACTAACAGCGTAAAGCAGGCACTAATTCAAAGCGTAAAAAGTCTAAGTAGCGTGCAGCTGTAAGGTTTCCCTCAAAAAGTATGGCCCTAATATTCTGTTGTTGATGATGCCTGCCCATACATTTACTTTCTGAGGAGGCTGCGTATAAGCTTCGCATATCCAGTGTGGGTTTTCCTGACTCAGAATCGATAATTTTCCTGTTAACTACTCCATTTAAATAAAAAGTAGCTTCGTCCGAAAAGAGTATGTTCAGTGAAACCCATTATTCTCGTCACATCGCCTCATTATTTCCTCACAAAATTGCAAACGCCTGTCATAGTCATCTTCCAAGAGCTCTTGGACAAGATATACCTTATATGGGTGGTATTTTTCTGTTTTCAAAAAACCTCCCAATCGTACGTCTAGACGCAGGATTGTTTTGGGCTAATGAAACCGTTGACAAATGTGGATCTTCCTGCAGAGATACGGCAATGTCCAATTTTTGATCTTCGTCTAAAACATGTGGCCGGCCACTTCTGGGCAAGTCCTTCACTGTACCATGTTCTTCAAATTTGTGTAAGATCTTACTCACAGTAGCCTGGGAAATGTGATTTTCCGAATATTTTGCATTAAATAAAGTACACACTTCACTTTGACTTCGCATTCTATCCCCACATCCCAACAATATCAAAACTTCGATACGCTGCCTCTCTGACAATACGATTTTGTTTGGCAAATTAAAAAAGAACACTTTGAAGGTACACAATTAATAAACTAAACAGATTTCAATTTTACCCAGAAATGCCACAATTTTAAAACTGAGTCAAATTTTTTCTTAACAGGCTTAAATTTGGTACAAAAATTTACAACCTTTTTTCTTTTTGAAGTACACTGCTCACAATTTTGGGATTATAACTAATTTATGGTATTTTCTGAAAAATAAATTCCAAAGAATGTTGATGCTTGGTTACGTTATCAGTTTTACACATCAATCATTTGTTGTGCCCTTTGTTGTCTTAAAATTTGTAAATTTTTAGAAACTAGTACTGATGATCCTTAGCAATTGTTGAGCAGTGTACATCATCAATGCTGAATGCCACTTTATTTGTTTATTTGCAACGTTAATTCACCCGTAGATAGCACTAAGTAGGTAACCACATAAGTTTAAAAAAAGAAAGGGTATGGTCAGATTCCATTTTTTACGAGCTTTTCAATGAGCCTATACACGACATAGGTTTGCATTTGAAAAAAAAAAGTTGGGAAGGGTTGCAGCTAAGGGGTTGAAAAAAAAATATTTCATTTTAGTGCCAAAAAATGCGTACAATTTAAAATCAATGGACTTGTTTCAGCGTTTTTTTTTTCTAAGTTACTGGTTAAAAAGATATTAATTTTATTCCGGACTTTTGCGCATCCCTGTATATATTTCTAATTTGAAGACGACAAAAACTTTAAAGCGATAGTTTGGATTTTTATGTTGGTTAGTGACCATTCCTGATATAGTCAAAGCTATTATCTTACTACCAATCAGTAAAAAATATTCGGATTTAAGATGAATTAACAATAAGTAAGTATCTTTTAAATACATCTTTTGTCTACAGCTATTTAACTTGAGAGAGGCCTAATTTTTTAAAGCATTTTTGTTCTTTATAAACACAAGGTACTTTTATACCAAAATATTAGTTGTCTTGTAATAGAACCCTGTGTGTGCCTGTATCGCATATCTTAATCAAAATTCTGCAACTTATCTTGTTTTTATTAGAAATAAAATACGTTTATTTTTACGTCCACCGTGTACGTTTAACAAAATAAATTGAACGAACAGTCGTAAAATTGCATTTTCTATAGCTAGCCAATATTTTAAACTTCGACATACAAAGCAAAATATCATTTTCAGGAAAATTTGCACCGAAGAGAAACTGCAAGAAATCTCGTTTGTTAATTAAGAGCTCTCAAAAGATTCTTTGACGTTGTCGACTGTTCAGATGCATGAACAGCTATTGATTTGTTTTTTTTTTTTCGAGATGTCTTTTAGATGTAAATGGGACAGGGATATGCCAATTCTTACCTATTTACTTGCAAATTAAATTTTTATACGGGGAAAAATAATTTTCACTGAAAAGGTAATAAAGGTCGTTTTTTCATCAGTCTGTATGTCTGCCTGTAGAATTTAAACTTTGGTTTAAAGTCCTACGGTAAATTTTACATAAGGTGGAATGCTCGAGAGAGGGATCCAAGCTTTTACGATCCGCTGTGGCTATGAATGTAACGTGTTTGTGCCAATTAAGGTCATTTTTGAAAATAACGGACACATATACAGGTGTAAAAAGTATGATGCTCACGATGTTAATGGGCGATAGTGGAGCTCAAAACAAGTCAAAAAGCCAAAATCACATGGGTCAAAAGGTAATTGTTTTCTAAATATGGTTTTTTTAAGGTTTTGGCAAGTTATCACATCAAGTCAAACGTGGAACGTTTTTTGTTAGTTTTTTTAAAGAAGTTTTTATTTACGTTTTGTAATAAAAAAAATAATTGTACTTGCCACAAAATTAAACCAAATATATATTTTTAGTATACAAATAATTTGTTTTAAAACTTTTTTATTTTACTTAAATATAAGATTTCTCGGTTGCACACATTCCGTTTTCAAAACTCTTTTGTACTCCTGCACTATGGTTGTCCTAAATAGATGTAGCCGTCGCACGCACTTCACGAGGCTTTTGGGGTAGCGCTGTTGCCAATTGTTTTTTTCAATTTTTAACTGGGGGACAAATTATTATTATTTTTTTATTTGTAGATTAAAACATTTAAAATTGAAGTTTATTTTATTAGCAAATTAATCTACTGATACACGATTAAGACGAAAGCTTTTCAGAGAGAATTGCTTTCAAAGTTTGTAACTTTGATATCGTTTAGACAAAAATTTTCAAGTTTTGACACATCTATATAAACTTTTTGACTTGTTTTGAGCTCCATTATCGCCCAATAAAGTCGTGAGCAACATACTTTTTACACCCTGTCTAAAGTATGAGTATCCCCACTTTTTCCCAATAATTGTGTTTTTCTTCTCTCTTCTGCGCTCAAACTCTTCTACTACTTGTGCTGGCAAAGTATCCTTTCACTCTAAATTTTAGTTTCTTAAGCCGGTAACACCTCAACAACACAATCATGTTCGTTGTCGAGAAAAAAATCTGGCAATACTCATCCTTTACTTATGAACCAGTCAAGTTCTTTCTTTCTTTTGCCTTACTAATGATTCAATTATTTTTTTTAAAATCTTGGGGCAGTCCACGAAGGCTAAGGCCTGAAAGAACGAACAAAATGGAAAGTTCAGGGCCTCTCTACTCTTACTAAAGATTCCACTCTTACGTAAAAGCTTCATTCGTTTGCCCACCAAAGAGCTGTGAGGGATCTGCCCAACCGCTGTGTTCGCACGTTATTGTCGTGGTTGGGCCCAGTGGGGGGCTTTTGGGAAAATGCGCCAGAGTTGCTGTTATCGGCAACTCATGTTACATCGTATGAAACGGGATCCGAAGCTAAGACGAACACAGGTTTAACCGGTGTTGGCTTCCGTGCTGATGATGAAAAGACATCTGTGCCTTAAACAGGGTCTGCACGGTGCCTCGAATACGGGGGGACCTCTCAGGATCCAAACCTTACTGCGGTAATGCGGGGCTCTGCCGGGGCTTACTTCCTAGCTCAAACAGCGGACAGAACCGCTTTCATAGGAAAAAGTGACAAAGTGGTTGACCGAAACGGATAAATCCGTTTCCCGGGAGGTGCCAGTCACAAGCAGACAAGGGGCTGACCGAAACGGGTGTATTTTCTTTTTTTTGCCCTAAAGTCACAGCGTTTCAGAGGGGCTAATCCATCACGAACAAACAGGTGTTTAGGAAGGGACCCCTGAATCAAACAGGAGGGGAGAGAGCCTCTTTTCGGAAAGGGTTCCCTGGCAACGGGAACAATGAACCGTTTCAGGGAAGGCCGGAGAAACGGTCTCAGAAGGATACCCTGGTTCCTGTAACAGGACCTGGTAGCTACCCACGTCATTAAACCAGGAAAGGAGGGCATGACGATCTAATCTCTGCTCGTCATACTTCCAAAGGAGACAGGGACACCGAACACATAGTCTGGTGGGGGGGAGGGGAAAAAGGATTACTTTAAACCTAAAAACAACCTGAAGTCTGTGCTTCTTGTGGGCATTTCCCGGCTTCGCTGAGGAATTACTCATATATTTCTTCTCTAGGGCTTTCCAAATTAGCCAAGAATAGCCCTCCTTCTAGAAGCTTGCAAAGACACTAGGTAGTGTGTTCTAAATTTTTAAGCCTTTTGTACCTGTCAAGATAAACAAATTACATAAAAACCTCATGTTTCTTTTCTTACTAATAAAGCAAATATCCTACAACACCAATAAAAACTGGAAACCCTACATAATGTTATTAGAAAAATATATAAAATATTAATAATAATTATTTGAAATGCTAGTCTTTCTTTTATTGCAGCCTATTAATGTCATTGACCATAAATTGGCAGGGTTGTAAACTTTGTCGTTCTCCCACTTAACAAAACAGTATGATTCACCAAAGGAATTGTTTTGCTTAATATGCCCTCAGATATATCTTTTATTGTTTACTGGATATTTATGAAACGTTCAAGGCGGGAGCGATAAACGGGAATAGCCTCGTCTTTTCCGCTTTTTTCTCATGATTAAACTATAAGCTATTTTATAGACTAAAATGCTGCCAAAAACTACAGCAGTCAACCTTTATTGTTATATCCCAGCATTAAAAGTTTTTTGTCGTTTTTCATGCATAATCCAGCGGTAGTCCAATCATTATACCAAAAAAAGGTCATTTTTGTAATGAATATTAATGTTAACATATTTCTGACTGCGCCATGACTTCCGGAAGAACCTGTAGATTACTAAAATCAAAAATTCAACCAATTTTTTTTAAACAATAAAAAAAGGCCTTCATTTCGTTTTTTTTTTAATATAACAGAAAGTACTGCCTATATCACTTTACTTATAAAAGACCGATTGTAGAAAATTCAAAAACCTACAAAATGGTTTTTGAAAAATCCCGATCCGAGAAATTTTCACCGGGAAAAGCCGGAAAAACGGTTAAAACAGACCTTTTTTTCAAAAATTCGTATCTCCGGTAATTTTCAATATTAAGGGCTGATTTTTTGGGAATTGATAGTCAATAACATATACTTTTAGCTGCCAAAAGATAAAAATTGTCGCATTAATAGTTTTTATGCAATCGCACTATAAACAAATTAGGCCCTTATCTTGCAAGTGCAGTGAATATTAGGCAAATGGTCTGATTTGAATTTTTAAAACGGCTTTAAATTTGTATTTATTTATTTAATTAGCGCGTCAACCTCTTAGCGCACATACATCAAAACATTATTAGACATTCCAGGTTTTGAAAAACCCATTTGAATTAATTATTAAATTATTAATTAAAGTTCGTTAATTTTTTTCCAGTGGTAGTGAGGAATCTTATGATGGTGTTATAGTCACAGTCTTTCCCCAGTGTTTTTACAATGTCAGGGTATTTGACATGCCTGTCTTTCCCATAAATGGGCGTCAAAATAGATGTTTTTATACTTAAAAAGGGTTTTGCACTGTTCACTGGGGTTGGTCTGATCCGTTATAAGATAACTGTGGGTTAGTTTGGTATGTCCCCATTCTTAAGCGGGGATAAGCACTTGTTCTTTTCATCGATCTGGGAAAATTAAAGGGCCCGGGGAGCACTGTGTCTTTTATTTTTGGAAGTTTAGTAGGCGAATGGTTCCATTTAATTGCCACGCACTAGTAATGTGGTTTTTAAATAAACTGTTTAGCGTCAGTTACTGTCAGTCTATGCACAACCTTTGCCTTTGGAATATGGACCGCACAACGGGCTGCTCTGTCTGCTTTCTCATTGCCAACAATACCAATATGTGAAGGAACCCATATAAATTTAGCTTCTTTTCCAGCCACTGCGAGTTTTTTACTTATGTTTATTATTGAGTTTTTACTGTAGATTTTTTGGAAGCTATTAAATGCACTAAGAGAGTCAGTAATAATTAAAAATCTTTCCTTTTGTTGCTTTTTCCCTAATGAAAACTAAAGCTTGAAGAATAGCATAAAAAAACAGTGGACATGAAGTTTAAAATAGAGAGTGTCTTTTGATGTTACAACAGCGGAGCCTACTCTTTCTACGGACTTGGAAGAATCTGTTTATACCTGTTTATATTGTTTGTAATCGTATAATATTTTATTACAGGTGTTTCCAATAATGGTTGGATTACCTTCAGCTTTATCATACCTTTAAAGCGTTTTGTCCACAAAGGGCATTTTCAGTATCCATGGTGGTGGTTGATCATAATGCAATTTAAAGTTGAGATTAAAAGCTACAAATTGTATATCTCACATTTTCATATCGTGTGTATCGAACCATGTTTCATCAAGGTAAATTATGGATCTGTTTTCTAACCTATATCTTTTAATTTCTTGAAGGTATTAAATCTCCAAGTGCGTAATCTGTGCGATTCCATTACTACTTGTCTTTTGTCTATTTTGCGGTATTTAAATCCCATGTTACAAACAACTCTATGGAGGGTGCGGCTAATATTTATATTGGTTTCGTCTTCGTCTAGCTTCTTTTTCAGTTATCCAAGGTAGGAATAACTCCGCTTTCATAAAGACAATATATTTTCCTTCTTATTAGGTCCTGATCATTATTTTTCATTTGTACAATTCTTTACTAATAATAATATCCCTTTTCGATGATATTGGAGTTTTTGTAAGTAGACCGGTTTCTTTTAAAGCTTCTTATTTAATTAGACCTCTACTGATTAAAATTTCATACACATTTTTCATAACCTGTTTTGCATCTAATGACAAATGATTTCGACGCGACATGGTTATATTCTCTTAAAACAACTTTTTCGAAACGCACAGTAAAAACGGTGATTCAACACTGCCACTAAAATATTAGCCAAAATATTTATATGCCTAATGGTTAATACTCAAGAAATACCTGGCCCACCCCTGCTCTTATGAACAAATGGGTTTACCCAATAACAATAGGTAATAAAATCGTTAAAGGTTGTTGGGGTATGGTCCGTCAAAAGCCGTAACGATATACTTTGAGACAGACTATACCTTAAAATTTTTTATCGTCATTTCCGGACACTCTGTATATGGGTTTAATGCGTCTAAATTGTCAGATATGTTCTTATTTAAAAACCAATAACAAGGACGTCGTTTAGTAACATATTTAATATAAATGAGCAAACTGCGCTGAATTTACAATTTTCATTTAGTTTTCACACGTAAGTGAGCACATTTTCACCCTAAACGTCTAATTAGTAATCGTTCAAGTGTACTTCTTTGAAAATCGGGGAACTTTAATTTTCTCTCCCTTATTTCCTTGGTGTCTACTACATTTTCGGTTTGTACAAAATACTCTCCCTAACAAATTTATTTCCTTTTCATGCTCACCTTTCAAATACATTCTTAATTTGCTGAATTTCTTTTGATAAAAGTTTGTAATTTTGGCACATTTATGAGTTTTTAAATTTCCAAACAAGTTTTTTATAACAACGAAAAACACGGTTGTCCCAATATATACAGGATGTCCCTGAATATGTGGGCAATCTCTCGGAATTAGATAGAAAACCCAAAAATATTATGACAATTTCTTATAAACTTTTTCCTACGAGCCTGGAAATTGTTTTTTTAATAACTTTTAAAATACTAGGCGTAATTTAATATTTTTTTAATATGATGCTTACTAGATAAGTCTTTTTAAAATAAACCCATTAAATCATAATTGGCTTATTTAGTTTGCCAGGGACGGACTAGCTCTGACACATTAATAGAAATTTTTTTAACACCCAGCATGATAAAGGCTCAACAATATTATTTTTGGATAGCTTTAACTTTTAACTAAAAAAAGGAATTCTTAATTGACATCGATAAATTCAATTGTTAAAGAGAAATAAAATATCATGTTTGATATTTTTTTTCATTATACAGGGTGTTTTTTAATTGTACGTCAATATTTAAGGAGGCAATTTTTGGGTCCATTTTAAGAAGAAAGCTTCATATGAACGTATGTCCCAAACGTCTTAACTTTTGAAATACAGGGTGGTAATATTTTTAAAAATAAATCAGTTATTATTAATATCTGTAATACCACTTTAGATATTTTAATGAAATTTGGCATACATGTACTATGTATCAAAAGCATTTTTTAGTGTACCACATTTCTTTTTATTTTCCAAAATAAGCAGGTCAAATTATGTAAGAACGCCACTGGTGGAAATAAATATAAAGTGGTACTACAGATATTAATAAAATATTTATTTTTTAAAAATTTTCCACCCTGTATTTCAAAAGTTAAGACGTTTAGGACATACGTTTCTATGAAGTTTTCTTCTTAAAATGGACCCAAAAATTGCTTCCCATATATTGACGTACAATTAGAAAGCACCCTGTATAATGTAAAAAAAAATTACCAACCATGATATTTTATTTCTCGTAAACAGTTGATTTTATCGATGTCAATTAAAAATAACTTTTTTTTAGTTTACGATTAAAGCTATCCAAAAATAATATTGTTGAGCCTTTTTATACAGGGTGTAGTACTTCTGGCCTTTTTTAACTCCCTCTTGCATTCTATAAATCGGTGTGCATGCAAAAATTACCACGTAGTAGTACAGGGTGATCAGTTAAGGGTAGCGAGCGGCCATATCTCATAAGATATTGGTCGTATAGATTTGAGAAAAAAAAATCATAATAAAAGTCGCCAAGAGAAATTGCTGGAAATTATTTTTGAGTTTGTCAAACGTCCAGAGGGGGTAACAACCAACAGTAGAAAATGGGATTTTTATAAAATTTTGTCTAATGAAAGTATATCGTATCATTTTCATATTTACTGACCATTTCCTACATTTTGTCTAAAGTTTGTTCTATCTATCAAAATAAAGCGGTGGGGGAAGTTCAATTGTTTTTTTAACAAACCAAGATTTCTCCCGCTTTGACCGATTTTAGCAAACTTGGCTCATATGAAAGAGCATAATTTGCACTACAAAACGCTTATTTGGTTTTGCATTTTTTGACTTTTACGTCGCCGCTAGATGGCGTTAACTGAAATGGTAGCAAATTTTTGAGTTTAAAAAAAAAAAAATGTAATGGTATATTAATTTTTTATATATTTTAAAAGAGGATAAATTTTTCTATAATTTAATGAAAGAATTTATTACTACTTTTTTGAACCGTTGATATGACCAAAATATAATATTATTACATTAAAAATTGACGCCACTGTTTTATCAAAATAAAAATCAGTTTTTTTAATCCTTATTAGTTGCTAACAAAAAAACTCCCGACTTTTTTTCGTTGACAAATGTTTTGGATTAAAAAATAAAATAGGTTTACATACTGTTACCTTATAATTATCATTGTAAACAGTATGTAAACCTATTTTATTTTTTTAATCCAAAACCGTTTGTCTAACGAAAAAAAGTAAAGAGGTTCTTTTTGTTAGCAACTAATAAGAGATTACAAAACTGATTTTTATTTTGATAAAAAACAGTGGCGTGCCATTTTTTAATGTAATAAAATTATATTTTGGTCAATATCAACGGTTCAAAAAAAAGGTAGATAACAAATTCTTTTCATTAAATTATAGAAAAATTTATCCTCTTTTAAAATATATAAAAATTAATATACCATTACATTTGTTTTTTTGAAAAAACTCAAAAATTTGCTACCATTTCAGTTAACGCCATCTAGCGGCGACAGCAAAAGTCAAAATTCAAACCAAATAAGCAGTTTTGTAGTGAAATTATGCTCTTTCATATGAGCCTAAGTTTGCTAAAATCGGTCAAAAGAAACGGGAGAAATCTTGGTTTGTTTAAAAAAACAATTGAACTTCCCCCACCGCTTTATTTTGATAGATAGAACAAAACGGTTTAGACAAAAAATGTAAGGAAATGGTCAGTAAATATGAAAATGATATCATCGATATACTTTCATTAGACAAAATTCTATAAAAATTCCATTTTTCTACTTGGATTTGGTTGTTACGCCCTCTAGCGGACATTTGACAAACTCGAAAATAATTTCCAGCAATTTCTCTTGGCGACTTTTATTATGATTTTTTTTTCTCAAATCTATACGACCAATATCTTATGAGATATGGCCGCTCGCTATCCTTAACTGATCACCCTGTACAATAACCTTAGCTGTCCTATATTCGTATAATTTAAATGTTGCAGCTCCACGGGGAGGCCCTTCACAAATTTGAATTACCAACGCAAACCACCAAATCTTGTTATTGTTGTCCCAGCTTTAAACATATATCCCAGAGCCCTATGGGTACAGAGACATGATTGTTAGATGGGAAACGCCAGAACAGATATCGTATTATTTGCAAACAAATAAAGTCCCTTTACTGCACACCTTTAAGAAATATTAAAAACTCCAGATTAAAACCAACATGAAAACTTCCTTAATTTAAGTTTTTTTTTAATTTTGCAAAAAAATAAACAGGGATAAATGTTTTTTGACTTGTTTTGGCAGTTCTTCGGTTTATTTAAAAGTTAAATTAAAAAAAAGTGACTATTTTTTTTGATTTGATGAAATTATATAGTTTACACTTAAGTCCACTATATAAAAAAATATATATATATTTTATATATATATATATATATATATATATATATATATATATATATATATATATATATATATATATATATATATAATATATATATATATATATAATATATATATATATATATATATATATATATATATATATATATATATATATATATATATATATATATATATATATATATATATATATAATATATATATATATATATATATTTATATATATAAATTTGTTTCATAGCCACCTATTATTTTTATTCAATGTTATTGCTATTAAAATAGATGCGAAAATAAGTTTTCAACAAATAACTTTTAATGGGTCAGGAATTTCGATAGGGTTACAATTAGAAAAATGTTTGTTTTTAATTCTACATCTAACGACCTAAAAATATACAGGGGCTCGTATTTAAAATAAGAAAAATAAAGTGCTTTCAAATTTGAAGAGTTTGACACTAAATTTTGGACACCCTGTACAGTTCGAATTAACCAAACATGACATAAGGACTGATATAACCCTACTTAATAAGTTCCTATTTAATTCTATTAATCAAGCCCTATGGGTATTTTTATTCATTTTTAAATACAATGGTGCAAAACAGTTTTTTTATATTTTATTTTTTTTCTCTGAAATTACTGAACCGATGTTGACAAAATTTTAGAGGAAGATAGTTGACTACAAGGGGTACCTAAATATATAAAAAAATACACAGTGTTCCATTTAAAAAAATGCACCATCGGGACGTCACACTTTTTTTGCGCCACCCTGTATAACCAAAATTATTTTTCTCAAATGCACCATAGGTTAAAGGTAACGTCTGCAAAATATGAAAATTTTACAGTGAATAATAAAAGAGCTACATAAGACGGGAGGTGAGCTGCAGGACCCTGTATATATATTTACATTAATTTTAAAGAAACTAGACACAATTTTTAAACTGAATTTTGTGTATCTCTAATTTCTTCTCAAATAACACCGAAATGGTTTGTAAATTTCACATTAATTTCCTTAGCCAGCATGAAAGAGGAAAAACCCCTTACTTTTAGAACTAAGTTACGGTTCGAATCAATCTAACATTATGGTCTTGAAAACTTACGAGCGAGATTTTAAATTTCCCTCAAATTTACCTAAAACCCAGGAAAATTTAAGATAAATTTAATGCTATTTTAATATTATTTATAAGCAAAGTTATATAACTTGCCCTATGCTTGTTTTTCTTTAAGTATTTTTTGATACAGTTTAAAAGAATGCAAACAAATTCATTTTAGTTAAAACGTTTTTTTCTATTGGAATGGGTTAATGAGTCTGTTCAATACATTCTATCTTTAGATAAGAAAAATACAGCAAGAATTAATTGTCTTGAAAGAAATTTGATTTTTTCTTACGAAAACATCCATCTAAGTGAGAATTCTTAATACACTTTTAACAATGGTTCATGGATTTGTTTTAGTACTAGGTTTTTCAATAAATATATATATTTTTTTCACTGCACAATATTCAGTTTCTACCATTGGAAAGAAAAAATATGAAACGTCAAATTTAACAGCAGTAATAAATTTACAAATTAAATAAAATTTTAAATGTGCTTAAAAAAAGTACTATCATTTTTAAGAAAATTTAAACGACGAACATAATAAAACATAACTTAAATAAAATAAAATATTTTTGCAATATAGAATTAAGTAGTAAAAAAATAACTTAAGTCGCTAAAATTACAAAATCTGATAAATAACAATCAATTATAGAGTTTATCTGAAAATCGAGGAATGTTTGGCATTCAATTAAACTTGTTAGTTGTCACTGAACGAGTCGAGAGTTGTTTTTAAATCCCAATGGGGCAAAATCGGCATGTTATCTGACATCTCAGATATTGTAACTTGACTGGGGTTATTAAATTCGTTTGTCCATTTCTTTATAAAGTTTCAGGTTACCCGAAGATTACGGGAGACTTTCGTAAGATCAGTGTAGTTTGTAATAAATACTTTCTTTTACCAAATTAATTTTTGTTTTCCTGGCGTTTTATTGTATCCTTCTAAAAATTGCTTTTATTTTTATTGTAAGCTACCTTTAAAATATTTTTATGTTATTTTGCCAAATATTTAATTCTCTTTTAATCTAAAAGGTATTTAAAATTAAATGCATTTCCTGACAGGTAAATACATCCTGTAGAGATATAATTACTGGGCACTTCGTTCAGCTGCGCTTTGTAGCTTGTATTAAATTCTTTTTATTGAAGGACCGTCGAGATTGAAAAGCTGAAGAAGCAGTCATGTTTACTACGCTTGAGAACAGCTTCAGCTAATCAAAACGTTCGACAAATTTTGCTTTATATCAATTTCTCCCTTTTTAGTCTTGAACAGTTTTTATTTACTGCCATGCCAATTATAGCACTCTGTTACATCTCTTGTTTTATTTTATTTTCGGTAACTGCGAAGGTATTTAGTTAGTTTTGATTAGTGTAGCTATGTTTTTTGAATATTGCTTACCTTGTCATTTTTTTTTATTTTTGAAACTGGTTTCGTGACATTTTTGAACCAATTTTACTATTCAATTTAAACATTTTTTGTATATTTAACATGCTAAATATAATTTGCAGAAAGTTAATGAATAAAGTTTATATATATATATATATATATATATATATATATATATATATATATATATATATATATATATATATATATATATATATATATATATATATATATATATATATATATATATATTAATATGTTAGTCTTTATCTCATTAACCAAAGGTTTTTTTTTTACATATTTCAGAACTCGGGACTGCTAAAAAGTGTTTAATTTAATAAGATAAAACCAAAAATCCTAATACCTTCCATTGTTTATTCAATTATCGGTGATTTTACATATTATAATATTAATTAATAATAATAAAATAAATATTAAAAATTAATAAAATATATTAATTTAATAAAATTTAAATAATAATTATATTAAAAAATTAAAATTTAATTTTAATGGTGGTTTTATTATATTTGAATTTAATTTGTGGCTAGGTGTAAAATTTTCCATTTAAAAAAAAAAAAAAAAAAATATTATCTTTTTCCATAAAATATTTTGTTTGAAAAATTTTTTTATCTTTTAAAAAACAGGTTTTCCAGACCTAAACTAAACTTTTTAAAATTTTTTTTTTTTTGCGTTAGTCCTTTCGACAAAATGGTATTTTCGAAACCTGAGATGGGCATTTTTTAAATACGTATTTTTGGAATTTTAAATATTAATCGTTAAAACGGTAAAAATTAATATTTAAAATTTCGAGTTTTCAGTATTTAAAAAAAAGCTTATGCGTTAACTCGGGTTGCCGAAAAATACCATTTTTAAAAATTTTCTTCGGAAATAAGGACTAACTTACTAAATTAAAAAAAAAAAACATAAGTTTAGGTCTGAAAAACCTGTTTCTAAATGGTAAAGAAAAATTTTTCAAACAAAAATATTTTTATAGAAATAGCCATAAAATTAAATTCTGAACAACTTATCTTTATAAAAATTTTCGATATTTTGACAAATAAGGCAACTTTCGGTCAACCGACCAAGACAGCTACACTACGTTTCATCCTCGATAGAAATTGTCACACCCTTATGGGGTGCAGAAAATTTGGTAGTTTAAGGTTGACGTAAATAAATCATGATTCTTGTATAATAATAAATGGAAATATTTAAATTTTAAAAGCCATTTCTACCGGAGCTAAAAACAAAAATAGCATTCATTTTTATTAGAGAAAGCATAAAGCATTTTAACGTATACTACATGAAGCCAGACTAAACTGCCATTATTTCCCGGAACCCAGTATATTTTATTCACTTTGAACGAAACTGGCTTTTGAATTTTATTTTGCAAAGTTCGTTATAAAAAGTAACCAAACGTTTTACATTAAAATAGCTGTTTGTGCTCGAAAGGCTTGCGAGAAGCTAAAGAAAAGAAATCCAACCAAATAGTATTATTAAAAAAACATAAACCCTTCACGTGTATATGTTCGTTGAAAAGGAAATCGAAATAGCCGATTGTATGTATAGTGAGCCATGCTTGCAATGTATTTTTAATGTGACGTTATTGATGTCACAACAGAATTCAAAAAGTTTTCTCTCGTTATAAAGGTAGCTTTAACAAAAAGGTTCGTAAATATTTCGTTTCTATATATTTTATTGAATATAACATACTTCCTATGATATTTTCTCCAATTTTATAATACTTAGAAGAATGATAAATGTGCTAAAATTAGTCAGAGATGGTATATCATGCTTACAAAAATTATGAAAATATTTTTTAAAAAAGTGCCCATCATATAAAAATATATTATAATTTATTTAAACTTAAAATCCTATTCAAGAAGGGAGGTGGAGAGGTATTTTTTCACCTATCATAAAATACGGGTGATTCATAAGGAAATGTCAATACTTCAGGTACGTAGTCAGGGTCCAAAAATAAACATAAATGTCTATACAAGTATGGGTCCTGGCAGACATTTTTCACGACAGCAAACAGGATTATGTTTTGGACACATTAAACTGGACAATATTTTTGGCGCCCCAATCCAAGATAAGTTTGAGGTCTTGTGAGAGAGACATCCGCATTGACCCACGCCTGGTTTCCAAATCAGGCTTATTGACTGGCTTGAGGAATTGAATGTTAGAGTGGAGGGTACTATTGTCAGCTAAACTATGAATGGGATTGATTGTGAAAAAAAAGATCGGTAATGTGTAGAAGAAACAGAGTGGGTGCCAGTACTGATCCTGGGGCACCCCAGTATTAATTTAAAATAGAAGCTGGAAAAATGACCATCTACAATAACTGATATACGTCGATTAGAAAGGAAACTGGAGAGCCAAGAGCAAAGCTTAGGTGAAAGACCGTAAGAAGGAAGTTTATTAAGAAGCCACCACACCTGATTAGACTGACAATGGAGCCCGCGCAGGAATACATGGTATGACCCCCAGGTTTAATGCTTATGCTTCCCTGGGGAAATATGCCACTATTTTCCAGGCGGAAATATATGCCATTGAACTTTGTCTGCAAGAGAACTTGAGGAGGAGATATAAGGGCAGGGACATTACTGTCTTCTCTGATAGTCAAGCGGCCATAAAAGCTTTGGCCTCCCAACAAGTCAACTCAAGGTTGGTTTGGAACTGTCTGCAATGCCTCCTAAACCTGGCTAACCACAACAAAGTTACACTTTCCTGGGTGCCAGGACACAGGGGAATACAGGGCAATGAAAATGCAGACTCCCTGGCCAGGCGAGGCTAAGCAGCAATGTTTGTGGGTCCTGAGTTCGTGGCTACATGACTCGGTGGATTCAAACACAACATCAGTCATACTGGAACCACATTCCAAGGCAATATCACAGTAAATCAATGTTGGACTCACCATCGAAAGCATTGACAAGTGAATTACTAAAACTAAATAGGAATCAGATTAGAATAGTGACAGGATTAATAACCGGACACTGCACCCTAAGAAAACATATGCACACTATGGGCATCTATAGAGAAGAACCCATTTGCAGACTATGTGACAGAGAGAGGACATCATATATGAGTGCCCTGCACTTACATACTGGAGAACAAATCAAAACCCCATGGTGGACACTAACCACCAGGAGGCTGGAGACCAGAAAAGAACAGTAAAAGGGCTACTACACCTGTCTAAGTTGTCAAACCTTTTTAACTGAAACAAATACACAAGAGATACAACAAGCCCTGTAGGCTGCAGTGTCGAGGCGGACAAAACCTCAACTTGTGTATTTATGTCATCAATCAATCAACCACACCTGATCCAAAGGTTTGGATATGTCAAGAGCAATTATCTGGGATTCACCAAAAAATTCAAGAGACTTGTTTCAGTTATGTGAGACAAAGGAAAGAAGATCAGCTGTGGATCAGCTGTGGATCTTCTGTGGCGGAATCCATACTGTCTCTCATGTAAGATCTTGTGTTTTTCCAGATACTTCAAGATTTGGGAATTAATGAATTTTTCCATTACTTTGCAAACAACAAAAAGACGAGATATAGGTCTATAGATAGAAGGGAAAAGTCTTGCATCCTTTCTTGAGAACAGGTTGCACACGTGCAGCTTTCCAGCTCTCACGAAAAATACCAGTGTCGTAGAAGATTCGAAAGAGGCGAGTTAGGATAAGTGCAAGCTCGGGAGCACATTTTTTTAAGACGATTGCTGGTATGCCATCTAGCCCAGACGATTTTTTAGTATTAAGAGAAAAAGACTTTAAAAATAATATCGGACATTTTATAAGGAACAGGGGTAACTGTAGGAAGAGGAAGATTAACGGAAGGATTGAGAGTAAAATGTGCTGCAAATTGTTTGGCAAATAAAATTATCACTTAAAAACGGTTGGAGATCACTAACCGAAACGTTGTGTATCCATTAGCACAGTAAATGAAGTCCATGATTTTGATGTTACTGAAAGTCACTTTTAGTTTACAAAAAAATAATTAATTAAATCGCTTGACAGGTGCACTTAACGCATAAAAAGAATACTAATAAAATGTGGTTTTTACGCTCTTTAGCTCCCAACAAATTTTTATTAACAATTTATTATAAACCTATTCACGCTATATGAAAAATGATTAGCTTTTATTCCTACTATTACGGTGCTTCAAAGGAAACTGGCATTAAAACCAACTTTTTCGACAGTATGCATAAAAAATTATCTATTAACTTTTTGATGGATGAAGCACACATCAAACTGTAATATTTTTTCATATTTATTCGTCCATAAAACCTTTTTCAAACTAAATATTTAAAGCCGACTTTCATAAATAATAAGTAAAAACACGTACATTTTTCGCTCCTTCTTTAACAGTCAACTAAGTATTATTATATAAATTCTTTATTTTACTTTCTTAAGAGAATATATATATATATATATATATATTTTTATATATAAATATATATATATATATATATATAATATTGCGGTCTGCATACTGCTAGGTCCACCCAAATATTTTGACCTTGACACAATTTTTTTTTCTGAATTGTTTTTTCAAAATTTTAAATTTTTGAATTTCAAGCTGAAATAACTCTTTAAATAATCATGAAACTAACAATATTTTTATTTTATTTTAATCAAAACTAATACTAAAATCATACAAATTTAATAATTTGTGCCCATGACAGCTACAAAGAAAAATGCCACAAAAAAGAGGTAAAAATAATTCTAAGAGCCAACTTACAAATAAACTGACAGATCTACATAAAACTTTGCACGTGTTCATAAAAAAGTTCTACTATTTTTAGAATAATAAATAGAAAAACCTACTAGCGTCATCTTGTATCGAAGGAAACAACTTATTGTGCAATCAGCTATACTCCGGGGTCTACAACTATTTAAGGAACTGATAAAACACGAAAAAATAATTTTACTTTTTATTTAAAACAATAACAATTTTTAAGTCTCTTTAGACCTTATTAGACATTTTGTATTTATTTGTGTTTTAACCTACTTTAGACTTATGTAGACATATGTGTTGGTTTAAGTACTTATATTATTTAATATTTAAGTATTAGGTAAATCTATTGTTTTAAAACTTTGACCGTTTATTTCACCATCATTGTGTGCTATTAATTTATACATATTTTATAACAACGATCCAGAAAAACCATTACGTTGTTAAGGCAAAAACACACAAGTCATTACAACGTTAATTATACGTTTTTGAGAAGATCGATAGTCGTTTGAGAACAGCATTGTTTCGGTTGTGTCAATTTTTAGAAATAGAATAAACGAACAATAAACAGCCGGGTTAAATACAAGTGTGTAACGTTTCTCCATAACATTCGTAAAATATTACAGAAACCATAAAATTCTAATCATTATGGCTTTTCCAGGCATTAAAGATTAGAGCGCAGTAATTTCTAAGGGTTAGTCAGTATAATTAAAAGATGAAAGCCTCAGTTAAGGTTGTTGCTATAAATTATTAATAAATAATAAATGTCAGTTAAACTTAATTCATAGCCCTACAAACCAGCCCTAAAATTATTAATGTACATACAAATGGTTTGATCTTGCTCTGCAAGCTTAAAATATAATTTTACTCTTTTTATGGTCATTTGTGAGGGTAATAACCCACAATAGCTTATTTTTATAATTTTTTTATCAATTTTATCATTCTATTATTTTATTTTATTGGGGTTTTTTTAAAGTGGCTATCGTTTTTAAATCCAAATTTTTAGAAAAAGGCAGGTTAATTTCTGCTTTAAATTGTAAAATAAAAGGTTATAATTTTTCTTAGATTTTTTTAACTAAATGTATCTTAAAAATACAGCTTTTAAAGAAAAGTTTAGAGTAATAGGACAGTTGTTAAAAAAAGTAAATTGGGAGAAATATTTGAACGGTGGTAATCATTTATTCAAATACTTATTTTATTTTATTTATTTTTTTAAATCTTGGGACAGTTTACAAAGACTTATAGACTAAGCACTAACGTATCGTGGTTGTGTTAAGTAAAGTAATAAGTAGTTTATTACCAGGAGACTTAAGTATATTGGGATTTAAAAAAACGAACAAAATTACTAGTTTGGGACCTTCACAGTGTTGTTTTTTTTCCCCGAAAAAGGGTAATTTTCCCCGCTTTAAAACCAGAAATTACCCGGGGGCCAGCTCTCCTGCAGACCACCGGTGGGCAAAAGTAGGAATTTTTTTTCTTAGAATGAATGTGACTTTCTTATAGGTAGCCAGCGTTTGTTCGGATTAAATCTAGTGAGTTCTGGTTACTTACTTATTTCTGAATCTAGAAGGGCACAGTTAAATAAATTGTTTTAAAAAGTTTAAAATAAAAAATTAAAAAAAACCCAAAAAAAATTTCCCGACCATTTTAAAAAATTTAGCAATTTTTCCATTAAACAATGCATGAAATTGTATATTATATTTTTGAAATACTGGTGTGTTTATTTTTATTTAAAAATCCATAAAAAAATTAAGAAAACAAAAAATTTAATACATTGCTTTTTCCACTA
>JAHBCN010006761.1:0-47205 GCA_019359885.1 Listronotus oregonensis
AGTGTCAAGAAATATGTTTTTTTATAAAAGTATAGAAAAGGTTTCCCGGGCGTCATCCTAGACAGTAGGAGTGTTCCATTTTTAAGATAAAGAAATTATTCATAAGTCAAATATAAAAACGTCTTTTATAAAAAGCAGAAGAGATAGGTATAGGAAACCTAATATAGTTTTAAGGGAATCTAGTTCTGCGTCAAAATAGGCCACTAAATATAGGGTGTTCCATTTAACTTTGGGAAGTTATTTAATAAAATGTATGTCAAAACTTTGAGGCAATTTTTTTCACCACTCTGTATAATATTGAGGTAAAACTTTTATGTAATAGTTAACTTAAACCCTTAAGCTAAGCAGTAAATTTAATTACGAGCAGCTCCTTATATGTTAAGGGTGTAAACAATTTTTAAAATATGGTCAAAATTTTTTTAATTTCTCTAAATTTCTAGAAACGGTCAGTTTAGGAATAGGAATTATAGCAATAACTCCCCTTTTATTTGGTCTATAGTATCTAAAAAATAAAAAAAAAAATATGGGGTGTTCGATAAGAAAAAATATAACTTTGATATGTACTTCTTTTTTGGGTCGCCCTGTATATTTCAAAATAATTTTAATATATGCTTCCCACTGACCAACATATGACTGTGCTAAAAGTTTTTTTCGAACTCTTTTCATTTCTCGTAGAAAAACCGAGGCGAATGTGGTGGGCCACCCTGTATAATTACACTTTTAAAAAATTTTATAAGTTCTACCATATTCAAAATTATAAAAAAATTATTAATAACTTCTTGTGTAGGGATAATTTAGACAAATTCAAAAGCCCTTAGTTCTAGTCGGTCATGGTTGGATCTGGTTAGCAAAGCGGCTTTTTATTTTCCGCAATTATATTTATATATTTGTTAAAAGAAAAAATATTGAAACATGTTTTTGAAGCTCCCCCACCGGATTATTATTATATTGTACCCATATAGTAGCCTGTAAAAAAATATTTTCAAAAAATCTTTAAAATAGCCGAAACAGCTATATGAAACAATTCCAAATTTTCCCCAAAGTCATTAGGGAGCCAATAATTGACCCCATTAAAATTTACATAGGATTTCCTGTATCCCGCCCGACGATTCACCACCCGGTATGTGTGTGGCCAAGATACCTACATATATTTTTTTCGGTCATTTAAGAATTAAAATTTAGGAGAAGTGCAAATTATAAACGAGACCCTGTATACATGTTTTAGTACCCATTTACGTATTAATTAAATTTAATGCTTATGCTCTTGACCCAGTTGTCCAAATAAAAAAAATGTAGCCTTTTTAGGATTTATTTAATTTATAACTTATTTTCTTTCTTTTTTTTTGAATCAATCACATCACACCCATGTATTTACCATCTGTTATATAACGCATGAAATGTAAAAAACTCGAATGACTCAAAACTCGATTGTGTTTGACCTTCTGATTGTCGTATTCCTAAAATAGAGATTACACGCGCTTCGGTACCGAGGGTACCAATGACGAATTTCAGAATGCCAATTATGTCATGTTACATGAGTCATTAATCAAATATTTTTGAAGATGATTATCTTCAGACAAATACAGGGTGTCCCACGACGAAGTGCGGCAATCGATTTCTCGAAAAGTAGGCTTTGGAAAAGGACATGTCACACATAACATGGGATTCTGGCTCTCGAACGATTTTTTTAAAATTTGAGTATGTTGTTTCTTAGATCAATACTAACATCTTTAAAATGGGACATTTTGGTACAGGGCTACAGGATGGCCCAAAAAAATCACTAAGAAGTTGAAGCTTAACTGTTTATTAATTCCAATATAAACGCATAAAAAAAAAAAATTTCGTCTAAATCCAACGGAATAATATTTTTTCTACAACCGCGCGAAAAGTACCATGTTTGCGCTTCAAAAACAAAACACAAAGTTGCACTTTTCCGAGGAGCAAGCGTTTTTTTACCTTTGTCGCTCGCTGAGTTATCAAGGAAACCGTAATACAAAAAACGTCAAATTTGACACCACAGAGGCGTTGAACGGTAGAAACTTCATCTGAAATTGTCATTAAAAATTGTGAGAATTGCACCTTTACCTTTAATATTGTAAATAATAAGAAAAATGACTAGATCTTATATAGATTTAGGTAATAATTATATAAAGATCTAAATGTATATACATATTACAATAATTATTACAATAAAATAAATTGGTATAGTAGCCACGGTTTTATTAAATCTGTTTTATTAACTACTTCACCTTTGCATGTTCCGTTGAATGTTTAATAGTTTGGGAAAATGCAAATTACCAACTTGAGTTATACAGAATAATAAAAGTTTATGTTTCGGAAAGTCCCTACATCGTTCTGACGGAGTTTTCTTCCACTAAAAGTGGTAGAAATGTACTTTTTTATAAATAATTGAATTTTATATTCTACGTCATATAACTATGTTTTACAAATCAAGTGATAAACAATTACAAACTTTAGTTATAGAAAGTAATTAAAAATAGTTATTATGATTACAAACTCTAATTTTCTAAACTTTTCATTATACTAAAGATAGTAGAAATGTATATTTTAGTAAACAATTCGCATTATCTATAAATTACATTGATGTCCAAATTATCGCTTTAAATAAAATACAAAACTACCAACTTTAGTTACGAAAAACAGTTTAAAAATTGGTTTGTCGATATCCTTCTTTTATTTTTTATTAATTTTGTACTACTAAAGGTGGTAGAAATTTATTTTTTTCTGATTCAAACTGATTATATTTATAGCTTTCACAGAACACAGGCGAGTATTATGTTTAGATATGATAGGAGGCCATGCTTGCCGCTGCTGTCAAGAACAATAAACAAATGATTATTTGACGTATCAAAAAGTTTTTTAAACACCATTTGGTGTTTAATAAATTGATTGTAATAATTATCTGATAATAGACAGTTTTAAAAAGTATAAAAAAAAACCTGCCATTGAATGAAACGCGATCAACATCTTTCAAAAATGGTTTGAACAAAAACAATTTCCCTGTTTTTTTTCTTGGTTTTTTTCCAAACCCTTTTTCATAAAAAGGAAGAAGTATTAGAAGAATTCCAAAAACATTTAGATATTGTTACACAGAAATTTAAATCATAACATAATACAATAATATGTAAATAACCCAATTAAAAGGGTACTAAATAGTTTTTTTTATTTTTTTTTGCAGTAAATACCAACTACTAAAAAACATTTTTACAATAACACACATCTGTAGCGCAAAATGATGCTTGCACGTTTTAAAATGTGAACTGTCAAATTTGAGGTTGTATTAATAATCATTAATTTTTACCAATTATTTTATAAAATCTGCGTTGTAGAAAATCTTGTGTGTAATTCGAGCGAGTGACATTGTCGCTCTCGCGAGACACGCGCTCACGCACAGCGTCTTGGGTTCAAAAAATTCACTCAGACGACAATGTATTATTTTGCGTTCTTAATACACAAATAGCTATTATATATTTGTTTAGAGTTAAAATAATTTGACTTAACATTTAACATGTACAGGGTGGTCCAGTATCAAATAAATAATATGAATTATGCCAACTCAAATGTTAATATCGTGATATACTTGTATATATTTTTAAAAATTAAACATTTTTGACAGTTTATTAAGGTAAATTTAAGTTAAAATATTTTGTTTATTGTCCCAAATATACAGGGATATTTGGAATTAAAGATTTTTTTTTTGGTTTGTTCCCACAAGATATTTTGTGACATAAAGAGCTACATAGTTTTAAAATCTGCACATTCTTCTGGCAATTTTATAACGGAGGTATAATAAAATCGAGCTGCCCATAACTAAAATAATTCTCGTGTGTACAGGGTAAAGTATCTAGAAGGTTTCATTCACGATGCCTGTATTTACCTATATTTTTAGGATAAGTCGTTTTAAAATTGTTTGCCGCGCAAAAATTGCTGGTGTAAATTACTTATTAATAATTTAGTATTGTTTATTAAAGATGCACATGTGAGGATTACCAGAACCAGACACACGTGCACGCATTTTTATATCGTCCAGCCAACGAACCACCATTGGTGCATATGGTAACGGACTATTTGGATGAGAACGTCGAATGTGAGGAGGTGTGGGTCAATACCTTACTGTACATGATTACAACTGAAAACGGTAGGAAATTTCACAAAAAATTCAGACCCTTCCGTATACAATTCAAAGTGCAATTCTAAAGAGGATGATTAGAGATTATTTAAAGTTACTCTTTTCCAAGATGTAGAATACTTCTATATGTATCTGTATATGTATGTTGAAATTGTAACTTATAATAAATAAACCAGACCTAACCAAAACAAGTCTCCTTTTCTTTTCATTAGCATTACTCAGGTATATTTAATCAAAAATTGTCAAGCGGATTTCCTGTAACAAGGACCTGGTAGCTACCCATGTCACTAGACCGGGAGGCATATTTATATCGAGCGTCAGCTATTGTATGGCAAGTGGAGCCGAACTCCTCGCATTTATCGAGCGTTCAAGATTACAAGCTCCCTGCGATAGTGCACGCTCGTTATGAGGGGAATCTACGCATTTAACATGACTAATTTTGTACATCCTACGATCGTATAAAGTGTTGTCGAGTTTTAAAAAAATAGGTTCTAGAGCGGTTTAAAACAATGCAATACTTCAAATCAATTCAACAAAACGGCTCGGCTTTAAAACATTTGAACAATAAGCTGTGTGATTGTTTTAAACTGTTTCAGAACCATCCTTTATTCAAACTCAAATAAAGCTAATAATAAAGAACATATTTATTACTGATATTTAAATAAATACATAATATTAGGTATATAAACAATAATCATTTTGCAAATTTGTTTCCCCCTAGTCCTACATTATTTTCAACACACATTTTTAATGAGTGTGGTGCCTTCGTCTTTTGCACTGATACTCCTTTAACTTTTCTTCCGGCTTGAATTTTTTTTCTTCCTTTAATTAGTACTTTTCTTCTTGACACAGAAGTTGGCTGTATTGGTATTTTCTTTCCTTTTCTGGCTGAAGAATGAATTTTTGACGAGGTTGTCCCATAATTTCGAAAAGAAGTGATTAGGCCAGTCATAAGTATAGAAGGGTTTTTTATATTTCTGTTATAATTCTTATAATACGGTCTACAGCTGACGAGAAGCCATTAGGATCATCTCTCAAATTTTTCCGGACATCGGTATCTAATTTATTAATGAAAGTGTTCCATTTATCTTCAATGCTCTCTAAATCTGCTTGGGTACAGGTCGAATTTTCATCGTTATGTCCAGAAAACTGAGCATTTTGCTCCCCCAAATTAATGTCAACATGGTTACTTTTTTCTTTTACGTCTCCAGTTTTTAATTTTTATGTTTGTTAATTTCCTTGGCACCTTGATCCAGCTGTAAAGGTTATAACAGATGTTCTGCAGGTTCTACTCCTGTTGCAGTTTTATAAATAATTCTTCTACTTTCTTCTGATAAAACGTTACAAGCATTGGTTATATTGTAATATTTAATAATAGCAGACTGGTGTTTGCATATTTTACCTGTAACTCCTTGAGGGCAAGTACATATATTGGAGTTCATATCAACAAAATATATCATTGAGCTATCTCTTGAACTTTTAACTTGATATTGCATTTCTTTTCATTCAGATATTTGATCAGGCAAAACATCTTTTTCGTTTGGAGATAATCTATTTATTGTACTCCTGTTTAATTTATTCATGACTAAATCTAATAGCCTTTGTTTTTTGTATGCTTCAAAACTGGTAACAACAAAGTTAAGTTATAAGCCTTAGTTCTTTCCAGAGAAATATCTTTGAATAGCCGGAACATGACCTCAATATAGTTATTTGTCTCGGAGCCTCTGATCATTAGATGCTGTCTAAAAAAATAGACACCAAGATTCTAAACTATTAGGGAATCTATTTTATTATATAGTTTTTGTACAGAGGATATTTAGTAGACATAGCAGAGTTATAAAATGGTTCTATGTGTTCCTCCATTTCATCTTTCCTTTTGGATAATAAAATATTTCTAAACAAATGGTATAATATCTGCCTATCTGCCTTTTCAATTTTATTTTTTGCCAAGCTTAACCTTTTCCACGCTGCTTTTCATACATGAAATGTGCATAAACGTAGAACAGACTTTGGCCATTGCTTTTTTAATACATTGCGCTCCACCATATTATCATCCGTCACTATTACTTTTGGAGAGATTTTTGTAGTAAAAATGTCCCATAAATTTTGCGCGGCAACTTCGAATACTTCACTCTTTTGAGAACTAGTTATGGTACATCCGAGAGGAATTCCCCCAGCTGGAGACTGTGTGGCAAAAAAATATAATTTGTGATTTTGCACATCAGGGTTACTAGTGGCGTCGACAAATAACATTTCAGACGATTGTCTTAGCTCACATGCAGCACGTTGCATAATAGGTGTGCATAAGGAAATGGTGTAATGCTCACCTACATGGCCTATTTTATACAATACACCATTTGATTTACTTAAATTATCTTCTAACTGAAGAAACATTTGTTTCCCAGATCTGTCACCGTAATGCTTTTTAAAATTGGTGTTCCAAAGATTCGAAAAGTCGGATTTCTTGGGGAAATAGTATCGATCAGCTACATAATTCTCGTACTGGTCACCAAACTCTTTCATTTTTTGTAAACAAAAAGTATTGTAGGCCGAAGCCACAGAATGTCCCTTTTAAAATAGGTTTAAAATATCCTGCATGGTTTTTTCTCCTATAGACCTTTTAATTAGGGCAGCAGCACTATCTATGGTGTGATTATGATCGTTTGTAAAGGTTATCACACAGGGCCAATCCGAAATCAAATCATCCTTTTCTTTAGCTCTTGTTTTTTGTTGAGGTTGTTTTTTATTACAATTTTTACTCAGCTGGACAATCTAAATTTTTAGAGAAATGTGCGTTTTGCCTTTGAAGATTTGCTTTGTTTATTTTAGTTTTAAATTGGCAATGGTATATTCGTTTAAATATATATTTCTTTGATTTTAACGCAGGAGTAATTATTGTGCATGTAATATACCATGTATTTCTTGTACATATTTGCAAATCCTCAACCCATTTCTGAAAAAAAATTGTAAGTTTCCCTTTAAGGAACTTAAATTTAACTCCCCCCCTCCACGAGAGTTTAGTATCCTTGTCCCTCTTTTTCATTTTACTTCCAGATTTGAATAGATTCTCAGGTCACAAAATCAATAATATGCATATCGCACTTATTCGAAAAAATCGTTTTATATTTAATCCTATTTATAAAGCCTGGAATAGCAAGGAACCTCGCTTACCATTATCTTAAGGAGCAGTTACTACAAGAAGTTGCTTATTCAACAAGTTGGCAGTTACTATTTTTAAAAGTATGCAATATTTGTGTAGAATAATATTTAACTCACCTGTATTTCATCACTGCTTTGAAACTTTGTTCGAACTGTACTATCACAAACGTTGTAATATAAATAATTATTGGGTAGATTCATATTTATTACTTCTTTGAAACAATAACGTGTAACGTGTGACAGGAAATTATTACTTTTAACGAGCATCAAGGAATGCACTATGGATGCAGATTCTAATGCGATAAAGAGCGCTCGATCCAGATCATTACTCGACAACTTTCGGGTTCTTTCGTCCCTGCGATACTTTACACTCGTTATGAATATGAGACCGGGAGGGGAGTGCATGACGGATTTAATCGTCTGCTTGGAGGAGACAGCACTGACCTTAGATTCATATTTATTACTTCTTTGAAACAATAACGTGTAACGTGTGACAGGAAATTATTACTTTTAACGAGCATCAAGGAATGCACTATGGATGCAGATTCTAATGCGATAAAGAGCGCTCGATCCAGATCATTACTCGACAACTTTCGGGTTCTTTCGTCCCTGCGATACTTTACGCTCGTTATGAATATGCGACCGGGAGGGGAGTGCATGACGGATTTAATCGTCTGCTTGGAGGAGACAGAAGTTAGGTTATCTATGGGAGACAGGGACACCAGAACACATATTGTGCTCGTGTCCGGTAGCGACACGAGTAAGAGGAGATTTAAGAACTCTCTCCCAATCTGATATCAAATTTATTAAAAGTCCGATCCTATGGGTAGAAATAAAAAAAGACGTGCGCGGAAATAAGAGCATCTCTTATTTTTTTGGTAAATCCACATTAAAAAAAAGTACTCATTTTTATTTTAAAAACTTTACCTTATTATTTTTTTCATTCTCATTTTTACTTTAAAAACTTTACCTTATTATTTTTTTTCCAGCCGAACGTAAAACATCCCTTGGCAAAGACTGGCACTCAGGATGCCTTCGCTGCGAAAAATGCAACAAGACTCTCACCCCCGGAAACCACGCTGAGCGTGAGGGTAAGCCTTACTGCCACAATCCATGCTACTCAGCCCTCTTTGGACCTGGAGGCTTTGGAAGAGGTGGTGCAGAAAGCTATGTTTATAAGAAGTAACTTTTAGAGTGAGAGCGAGTGAAGAGCACCTTGGTTTCCTTTTTTTTAATGGGGAAACCTTATTGATAACAGTGAGGTATTCAACAACTGAGCCTAGTTTTGGCTTAGACTGTAACTACGTTTTGAATGTCACTTATAGTACATATAAGCCTGATTTGACATATGTAATATACCATAAATAATTTGAGTCATTTTTTTATATAAACATTGTTATAAAAAGGATCAGGTTTTATCCTATGATGAATACGTCACTTTTATTAATAAAAAAATTAGGCGCTTTTTATGTTTATCCCTGTACTTATGTATAAGTATTATCTTTATATAACCGATTGGTCTGACGTAAAACCAATTTGTTTCAATGGTATTATTATAATTAATTGATAATTTGTTATGATAAGAGGCTAAGAGCGACATATTTTTATTTTTTCATGACTTGAATACAGTTTTTTTTCTTTAGAATTGTGTTTTATTTGGTAAATTCCATTTTCCTTATAAAATCAATGTATTTTTTCCTAGCGTCTGTTGTCCAATTTTTGATTAGGTTTAGGTTTAAAGTGAGTGGACTTTTTACGCCCTCCACTGCGACCGCTCGGTTTATTGTGGCTCACATCTTTTTTTATTTCTCCCCATAGGATCGGACTTCTCGCTCGTGTCGCTACCGGACACGAGCACAATATGTGTTCTGATCAAGGAAGTTTAAAGGTGTATGGAAGCCCAATACTGTAGAACAAAATTGTCCAGCCGTGCAGGGCAGCGGGAATCGGGGGGTCGGCAATGCGGAGTTTGCGCAATGAGTAGTGGGTCAGGGCCAGACTTCCATAATTCTTTGTTACTATCTATAAAGTTAACATCACCATATGTCAAATTTAAACATTCACTGTTTTTTTTGCACAAAATTGTTGGTT
Organism: Listronotus oregonensis; assembly: GCA_019359885.1. Lineage (NCBI taxonomy): Eukaryota > Metazoa > Arthropoda > Insecta > Coleoptera > Curculionidae > Listronotus > Listronotus oregonensis. Next base: position 9,401 of record JAHBCN010006761.1, read on the forward strand.
ATTCAACGATATCACTGTAGAATATTTAAAATTATTGTGTAATATTGGATTTTATATCATCTGATATAATATGGAAAGAATATTTTACAGCCCTCTATTTAAATGGTTGATATTTTCGGGAGTTTTGTATTTTTAACAAAAATCTTTGTAAATAAATAAAACACGATTTTTTAAAATAAATTTTAAATTGTTAAATGAAATAAAAGTACCTAAATGTAAACCTTATTTCTTTTTTATAATCCACAGAAACACACAAACATTGTGGTAATCATCTAAAAGATAGTTAAGATTGCCTTACTTTCCCACTGCTATTTCCTATGAATATTTTATTTTCTATTATTCATAATTGATATAGGTATTATTATTTATTCGGTTAAACAAACATTTATTCGGTTACCTAACGTTACGTCTCATAAGAAACACCTAATTTAAATATAAGAAATACTTACCTGAAGTAAAAAATGCCGTGTATGTTACCCTTGGATTTGCAAGACAAAACCATACAACCTCCAGTCATTTTGTTACGATATTAAGTAACAAACAATAAACACAAAATTATAGTCACAATTAAATAAACACTAATCACTAAAATAAAAATGTTTTTATCAATCCAAAAAACTCCTGCAACCACAAAATATAATCACACAAGGCAAAACAATCGAAACTAATACGGCGCAAAGGGCACAAACCACAACGAAAACGGCGATTGATGAGACGACGACGCCAACGGTGGTGGATGGTACAGCGCGGATATCATACGCGCCGCGTGCGCCGATGCATTAAAAAAAGGTATTCCGGCTCTCATAAAAGTATAATGTGTTGCCTAACTGCACATTGATTTATCAGTGTGTAAGTGGGCAACACATTAAATTATTTCATGGAATTTTGTTATTGCGCAGAATCGGCAAGGCCAAGTCTGACAGTTATTTTTATACTGGGCTGGACATTTTTTGATCGAATGGGCCATAGCATTGGGCTTCCACACACGTTTAAAACTTCCTTGGTTCTGATGTGTTCTGGTGTCTCTGCCTCCTGGGTCCGGGAAAGTATGACAAGCAGACGATTAAATCCGTCATGCCCTCCTTTCCCGGTCCCGTGACCAGATGTTCTTTCTGAGGCCGCATCCCGGCCTTACCCTATGAAAACGGTCCTATCCGCTTTCTGTGACTGAACCCTTTTCGTATAAAGGCGGTTCTGTCCGCCTTTAGTGATGAGCGAGACCGGTCTTGGTCTTGCGGTCTTGGTCTTGGTCTTGCAGCAAGACCAAGACCAAGACCGCCTTCTCGCTTGCAAGACCAAGACCCGGGTTTGCAAGACCAAGACCGAGGGGTGCAAGACTACGCAAGACCAAGACCGACCTGCAAGACTCTTGCACTTTTGTCATTTTTTTTTAATAATATTCAATTTTCATATTCAATATACAGAGGTATTTCGTACAGACATGACAAAAAATGTGTCGAGAACTGCCTAAAAAGGCGATTATTTTATGAGTAACAGGTTTTTTTAATAAAATAATAATTAAATCGATCACTTCGTTTTTTAATAAAATTATCCAAAAACGATAACTAGTAGATTCAGTAACATGTTTCAAAAATAATAAGATTGTGACTCAATGGTCCGACAAAGCTCGATATCTCCAAAATCGTTTACGACAGAGAAAAACTAAGAGTACAAAAGTTATAGAAGCTGAAAATTACTTACCTATTCTTAATGTTTTTTTTAATTAGGTATCTAGTGATGCCACTTACTGGATCAAAAATTTCCAAAATCCAGGAAAACATTATTTTTGTGCCACACTGTAAGAAGTGGCATCATTAGATTGCTCCTTTAAACTAAGATATAAATGTAAAAGTGATGGTTTAATAAAAAATATGTTTGTCATTTTATATAGGAATACTTTTAATATAAATGGATTTTAAATTTCACTTCCGGTTTAGACAGAAAAGTCAAAACAATGCCAAAAGTATAATGATGACGTCATTTTTGTCAAAATCGAAAACGATATATAAAAAACCATCTACGTCGACATTGTACCTATAGGACAGTTTAAGAATTTCCAGCATAATATTTAGGGAAGCACTTTTTTAAATGAATTTTTTGCTATAATTTTTCTATTTTAGGTTAAAAGCTAAAAATAAGGAAGTTTTCTTGAGTGGTAGTGGATTTTTTGGAAAATTCTGAAATAGAAAATAATTTTACATTTTACGTCCTCTTTTCTATAATTTTTGTATATTCAGTTTTTTACCATTATGAACGGTTTCGGATTTATCGATCTTTGTCGCACTATCGAGCCACCTTGTATATGCAGAATGTTTATAAAGTATTTGTACGGCAAATGTTTGACTACTTTGAACATAGAAAGTTTATTTAAACTGAAAAGCTTTCTAAATACCTTTTTTTTTGAATTAAAAACCCATATTTACATATAAGAATCATTTTCATGGAAATTCACATCTGGTTGAAATTAAAAGTTTTTTTTCTACCTCAGAGTATTCAGTATTGTAATTTTATATGCTTCTTCAAAGAAAATTTAAATATTGCCTATCACTAAAATGAAGCGCTATAAATAAATAAACCCCTATATTTAAAATATTCTTTTTAATCAAATAATTTTAATGTACATGTAAGGTTAAAATTGGTATATTTTAAAATTTTAAAGCAAAAAATATAGCCTCCATCTTTATTTATTTGTAAGTATTAAAAAAATATATATTTTATTTAAGATTGCTTAGTTTAAATTATTACTACCAAAAAAAAACAAGACCAGCAAGACTCTTGCAGCAAGACCAAGACCGGGTGGTGCAAGACCAAGACCAAGACTAGCCCGGTCTTGGTCTTGCTTTGCTCATCAATATCCGCCTTCTGTTTGGATTCAGGGATCTATTCCTAAGCACCTGATTGTTCGGGATGGATTAGCCCTTTCCCGTGAAAAAGGCGCCGGTGACTTCAGCGGCACCTTTTAAAATGGATTCACCCGTTTCGGTCGGCGCACCTTTGTCTGCTTGTGACCTTGAGTGGCACCTCTCGAATCGGATCTATCTTGTCAATGAACCAGTAGCATTAATATAAAAACTGCATCCTACTTTAAAAGATACTTTGCATTTCTGCAATGGTCATATTGAATTTGTTTGGAAAAGAGCAATATGGAGGCAAAGAAGTGTTAATTTTGAGTTAAAATCATTTGTGCAGCTCTTTGCTTGTTTGTATATTAATAATAATATAAAAACAACCCAGAACTCACCACGAGGAGGTGGCTGCACTTCGAGTTCCACCCACACCCTTCCCATCCATCCAACCAATATTAAGGGTGTGTGTTTAATACAAACAAAATACTTTGCATTTCTGCAATGTTTTTGTCATAAATATTTTATAACGTAAAAAAACAATGGCATAAATAATAATACACGGTTGTCTACATACATAAAGAAAAAATAAGGGCTTCTGAGACGCCTTTTTGAGGTTCTTTCTAACTAGATTTAAATAAGATATTACATTAAATGTATGTATTGCCTTCTAGATTCCGAAAAAAAATGCTTCCGCAATGTTTGTTTGAATAATTAAATTGTTCTTTTAAATATTATAGGGCTACCAATTGTTATACTGCTGTTTACATAAATATAAAGAAAAAATGGCGTCTGCAACGCTTTTTTTGCTGTTTCCTATGGTAGAAAAATTGTATCTGCGATACTTTTTTGTGAAATTATGTCATACAAACACAGTGGCCGTGATGGTCCTTTAATAGCACCTAGGCAACAATTTTCCCTGATCGTGTGCCTAAGCACATACAGAAAACACTGCACGCACCAACTCCTTGAATGTGACTGCCTACTTTGCACATAGGTCTTAGCGACACGGAGTTCGGTACTACTCCCTTCGTAAAAGTACAGCTGTCGTGATTCTGTGCGGAAAAAAGTCGATCATCACTTGTACCCCAAGGAACCACTTTTACTCCAATCGTAACAAAAAGTGTCATACCTGCATGGTCCTAATTCTGTCAACATTAAGATTAAATTGTGGCGTCTGCGACGCTTTTTTTGTGTGTTTTAAACAGACCTTTAAAATACCCTAAAACTTTTATTCTTACACTGCTTCCTATATTCAAAAAATAAATTTGGCATCTGCGATGCTTTTTTGATTAATTATCTCTTTCTCCATACCACCCATAAGGGAATATTGCTAATGTATTGTCTACGTTAAGAAAGAAATATGGCGTCTGCGACGCTTTTTTTACTTTTTAATTGAGTTTCCAAAAAAGCTATAATAAAATTTTAAACAGTGCTTTTTACACTAAAAGGTTACTTTTGGCATGTGCGATGCTTTTTTAATGAAATATCCTATCGTCCAGAAAACCGTTAAAGACTCTTAATGGACTCCTGTCTACATCAAAAAATGAAAAGTTTGTGGCGTCTGCGACGCTTTTATAGATTTTTTTAACCGAGTTTTTAAACTAAATTGAAATAATATTTTAAACAGTGCTTTATATATTTAAAAATTAATATTTGGCATCTGCGATGCTTTTTTGATTAATTATTACGTTATTCATAGTAACACATTTTTTGCAGATATGACACTTTGTGTTACGAAGGCAGTATGCTTGTATGGTCTACTATATTTCCGCCTGAAATAAAAAATATTGGCGTCTGCGACGCTTTTTTACTGTTTTTTAACTAGACCCGTAAAAAAACCTTTAGTAGTTATTTTGATTTCTACATTTTAAAACGACATTTTGCACGATTTTTTGGTATTCCTTTATTTATACATCCAAAGAACCTCAAAAAAATTAATTTGCCTTTATCTGAGATGCTATTTTGATTATTTATCCCAAGCTTTAAAAATGACATAATACAATCATTTTTGCATTGTTTTCTGTATTCGTATACAATACTTTGCATCTGCGATGCAAAATATTGTTTACGGATGTATCTCATTTTTTCTAACTGTAAAGATTTATATGTACACTACAGTCTACATTAAGAAAATTTTGGAAGTCAGTAAAGCTTTTTTGGTGTTTTTTAGCAAGACTTTTAAAAGAACACCTTAAAAAATATCTTATGCATTGCTTACTACATTTGAAAATAAATTTTTGCATCTGCGATGCATTTTTTATTAGTTGTTTAGTTCTTTATAATCGTAAGTGGCTATTGTTACCGTTAAATCTACATTAGAAAAAAAGCTTTTTTAGTGTTTTGCTAAAAGACTTTTAAAAAAATTTCTGCAATGTTTTTGTCATAAATATTTCATTATCTAAAAAACATTGGCCTAAATAATAGTACACGGTTGTCTACATACATAAAGAAAAAATAGCGGCGCTTGCGACGCGATTTTTAAGGTTCTTTCTAACTAGATTTTTTTAAATAACATATTACAAAAAAAATTTGTATTGCCTCCTAGATTTTTAGAGAAATATGGCGTCTGCAACGCTTTTTTTGCTGTTTCCTATGGTAGAAAAATTGTATCTGCGATACTTTTTTTTGTGAAATTATGTCATACACACACAGTGGCCGTGATGGTCCTTTAATAGCACCTAGGCAACAATTTTCCCTGATCGTGTGCCTCAGCACATACAAAAAACACTGCACGCACCAACTCCTTGAATGTGACTGCCTACTTTGCACATAGGTCTTAGCGACACGGAGTTCGGTACTACTCCCTTCGTAAAAGTACAGCTAACGTGATTCTGTGCGGAAAAAAGTCGATCATCACTTGTACCCCAAGGAACCACTTATACGCCAATCGTAACAAAAAGTGTCATACCTGCATGGTCCTAATTCTGTCAACATTAAGATTAAATTGTGGCGTCTGCGACGCTTTTTTTGTGTGTTTTAACCAGACCTTTAAAATACCCTAAATCTTTAATTTTACACTGTCTTTTAAATTCAAAAATTCAATTTGGCATCTTCGATGCTTTCTTGATCTATTATCTCCTTTTCCATAACACCCATAAGAATCTTTTGATAAAGTATTGTCTACGTTAAGAAAGAATTATGGCGTCTGCGATGCTTTTTTTACTTTTCTAATCGAGCTTTCAACAAAAGCTAAAATAAAATTTTAAACAGTGCTTTCTACACTAAAAGGTTACCCTTGGCACCTGCGATGCTTTTTTAATGAAATATCCTATGGTCCAGAAAAACCGTTAAAGCCTCCTGATGGCTTCTTTCAACATCAAAAAATTAAAAATTGTGGCGTCTGCGACGCTTTTATAAATTTTTTAACCGAGTTTTTAGACTAACCTAAAATAATATTTTAAACAGTGCTTTATATATTTAAAACTTATTTTGGCATCTGCGATGCTTTTTTGATTAATTGACACGTTATTCATTGTAACAATTTTTTGCAGATATGACACTTTGTGATACGAAGGCAGTAGGCTTGTATGTTCTACCATCTTTACGCATGAAATAAAAAATATTAGCGACTGCGACGCTTTTTTGCTGTTTTTTAACTAGACTCCTAAAAGAACCTATAGCAGCTATTTTGCTTTCTACATTTTAAAACGATATTTTGCATTTGCAATGCTTTTTTTAACTACCCATTTCTTTTTTTTTAATTGGCATAAGAAACTATTAATAAACTTCTGTCCGCGTTAAAGAAATATTTTGAAGTCTGCGATGTTTTTTTTTTCGGTATTTTTTTATTTCTATTTTTAAAGAACCTCAAAAAAATATTTTGGTTTCATTTGAGATGGTATTTTTATTATTTATCTCAAGCTTTAAAAATAGCAGTATTATACAATCATTTTCATTGTTTTTGTATTTGTATACAATACTTTGTATCTGCGATGCAAAATATTGTTTACGGATGTATCTCTTTTTTCCTAACTGTAAAGATTTATATTTACTCTACAGTCTACATTGAAAAATTTTGGAAGTCAGTAAAGCTTTTTTGGTGTTTTTTAGCAAGACTTTTAAAAGAACACCTTAAAAAATATCTTATGCATTGCTTACTACATTTGAAAATAAAATTTTGCATCTGCGATGCATTTTTTATTAGTTGTTCAGTTCTTTATAATCGTAAGTGGCTATTGTTACCGTTAAGTCTACATTGGAAAAAATTGTGGCGTCTGCAAGCTTTTTTAGTGTTTTTCTAAAAGACTTTTAAAAAAACCAGTGTCATTAATTATAAACGGCCTTTCATTCTACTTTAAAAAAATACTTTTGCGTTTTTGCAAGTGTTTTTAATCAATAAATATATTTTATTAACTCTAAAAAAAATTGGCCTGAAAATAATATTGACATTCCTGGTTGTCCTACACTAAATAAAGAAAAAGAGCGGCGCTCGACGCGATTTTTGAGGTCCCCCAAAGAACCACTTTTACTCCAATCGTAACAAAAAGTGTCATACCTGCATGGTCCTAATTCTGTCAACATCAAGATTAGAACATCAGACGTCTGCAACCCTTTTTTTGTGTTTTAACCAGACCTTTAAAATACCCTAAAACTTTAATTTTTACACTGCCTTTTAAATTCAAAAATTTAATTTGGCATCTGCGATGCTTTTTTGATTAATTATCTCCTTTTCCATAACACCCATAAGAATCTATTGATAAAGTATTGTCTACGTTAAGAAAGAAATATGGCGTGTGCGACGCTTTTTTTAGTTTTCTAATCGAGCTTTTAACAAAAGCTAAAATAAAATTTTAAACAGTGCTTTCTAGACTAGAAGGTAACCCTTGGCACCTGCGATGCTTTTTTAATAAAATATCCTATGGTCCAGAAAAACCGTTAAAGACTCCTGGATTTCTTTCTGCATCAAAAAACTAAAAAATTGTGGCGTCTGCGACTCTTTTATAAATTTTTTTAACCGAGTTTTTAAACTAACCTAAAATAATATTTTAAACCGTGCATTTAATATTTAAAAGTTATTTTGGGCATCTGCGATGCTTTTTTGATTAATTATCAGGTTATTCATAGTAACAAATTCTTTGCAGAGATGACACTTTGTGTTACGAAGGCAGTATGCTTGTATGTTCTACTATCTTTACGCATGAAATAAAAAACATTGGAGTCTGCGACGCCATTTTGCTGTTTTTTAACTAGACCCGTAAAAAAACCTTTAGCAGTTATTTTGTTTTCTACATTTTAAAACGATAATTTGCATTAGCAGTGCTTTTTTTTAAATACCTATTTTTTTATTAATTAGCATAAAAAACTATTAATAAACTTCTGTCCACATTAAGGAAATATTTTGACGTCTGCGACGTTTTCTTTTTGTTTTTTTTTTATTAATTCTTCCAAAAGAACCTCAAAACATATGTTTTTTTTTCTCTGAGATGCTATTTTGATTATTTATCCCAAGCTTTAAAAATAACATTGTACAATCATTTTCATTGTTTTCTGTATCTGTTAACAATACTTTGCATCTGCGATGCAAAATACTGTTTACAAATATATCTCTAATGAGGGCAAAGAAGTGTTAATTTTAAGTTAAAATTACTTGTGCAGCTCTTTGCTTGTTTGCATATTAATAATAATATAAAAACAACCCAGAACTCACCACGAGGAGGTGGCTGCACTTCGAGTTCCACCCACACCCTTCCCAACCATCCAACCCATATTAAGGGTGTGTGTTTGCTATTTATTTTTTCACATTACTTACATTGCATGTTTGGTATTTACTTTCGTTTAGTCTTTCTGCTTAGATGTATTTTGTTATACCTCGTTTACTCTTTACTTGTACTTGGCATCTGCGATGCTTTTTTGATTAATTATATCGTTATTCATAGTAACAAATTTTTTGCAGATATTACACTTTGCGTTACAAAGGTAGTATGCTTGTATGTTCTACTATCCTTATGCATAAAATAAAAGATATTGGCGTCTGCGACGCTTTTTTGCTGTTTTTTAACTGGACCCGTAAAAAAACCTTAACCAGCTATGTTGGATTCGCGATGCTTTTTAAACTACCTATTTCTTTCTTTTTAATTAGCATAAAAAACTATTAATAAACTTCTGTTTACGTTAAATAAATATTTTGACGTCTGCGACGTTTTTTTTTGGTATTTTTTTGTTTATACTCCCAAAAGAACCTTGAAAAATAATTTTGCTTTCATCTAAGATGCTTTTTTAATTATTTATCTCAAGCTTTTAAAATGACATTATTCAATAATTTTTGCATTGTTTTCTGTATCCGTAGACAATACTTTGCATCTGCGATGCATGTATTGTATACGCAACTGTAAAGATTTATATCTACACTACATTAAGAAAATTTTGGGAGTTAGTAAAGCTTTTTTGGTGTTTTTTAGCAAGATTTTTTAAAAAAACACCCTAAAAAATATCTTATGCATTGCTTACTACATTTGTAGTGCTTCTGTCATTAATATTTCATTATTTACAAAACATAAATAATATTACACGGTTGTCTACATACCTAAAGAAAAAATAGGAGCGTCTGCGACGCGTTTTTTGAGGTTCTTTCTAACTAGATTTTTTAAATAACATATTACAATAAATGTATGTATTACCTCCTAGATTCCGAAAAAAAATGCTTTTGTAATGCTTGTTTGGATAATTATATTGTTCCTTTAAAAATTATGAATCTACCCATTGTTATACTGCTGTTTACATACATATAAAAAATATGGCGTCTGTAACGCTTTTTTTTGCTTTTTCCTATGGTAGAAAAATTGTATCTGCGATACTTTTTTTTGTGAAATTATGTCATACAAACACAGTGGCCGTGATGGTCTTTTAATAGCACCTAGGCAACAATTTTCCCTGATCGTGTGCCTAAGCACATACAGAAAACACTGCACGCACCAACTCCTTGAATGTGACTGCCTACTTTGCACATAGGTCTTAGCGACACGGAGTTCGGTACTACTCCCTTCGTAAAAGTACAGCTAACGTGATTCTGTGCGGAAAAAAGTCGATCATCACTTGTACCCCAAGGAACCACTTTTACTCCAATCGTAACAAAAAGTGTCATACCTGCATGGTCCTAATTCTGTCAACATTAAGATTAAATTGTGGCGTCTGCAACGCTTTTTTTTGTGTTTTAACCAGACCTTTAAAATACCCTAAAACTTTAATTTTTACACTGTTTTCTATATTCAAAAAATAAGTTTGGCATCTGCGATGCTTTTTTGATTAATTATCTCTTTCTCCATACCACTCATAAGGGAATATTGCTAATGTATTGTCTACGTTAAGAAAGAAATATGGCGTCTGCGACGCTTTTGTTACTTTTTAATTGAGTTTCCAAAAAAAGCTATAATAAAATTTTAAACAGTGCTTTTTATACTAAAAGGTTACTTTTGGCATGTGCGATGCTTTTTTAATGAAATATCCTATGGTCCAGAAAAACCGTTAAAGACTCTTAATGGATTCCTGTCTACATCAAAAAATGAAAAGTTTGTGGCGTCTGCGACGCCTTTATAGATTTTTAACCGATTTATTAAACTAAATTGAAATAATATTTTAAACAGTGCTTTATATATTTAAAAATTAATATTTGGCATCTGCGATGCTTTTTTGATTAATTATTACGTTATTCATAGTAACACATTTTTTGCAGATATGACACTTTGTGTTACGAAGGCAGTATGCTTGTATGTTCTACTATCTTTACGCCTGAAATAAAAAATATTGGCGTCTGCGACGCGGTTTTACTGTTTTTTAACTAGACCCGTAAAAAAACCTTTAGTAGTTATTTTGATTTCTACATTTTAAAACGACATTTTGCACGATTTTTTGGTATTCCTTTATTTATACATCCAAAAGAACCTCAAAAAAATGAATTTGCCTTTATCTGAGATGCTATTTTGATTATTTATCCTAAGCTTTAAAAATGACACAATACAATCATTCTTGCATTGTTTTCTGTATCCGTATACAATATTTTGCATCTGCGATGCAAAATATTGTTTACGGATGGATCTCATTTTTTCTAACTGTAAAGATTTATATGTACACTACAGTCTACATTAAGAAAATTTTGGAAGTCAGTAAAGTTTTTTGGTGTTTTTAGCAAGACTTTTAAAAAAACACCTAAAAAAATATCTTATGCATTGCTTACTACATTTGAAAATAAATTTTGCATCTGCGATGCATTTTTTATTAGTTGTTTAGTTCTTTATAATCGTAAGTGGCTATTGTTACCGTTAAATCTACATTAGAAAAAAAGCTTTTTTAGTGTTTTGCTAAAAGACTTTTAAAAAAATTTCTGCAATGTTTTTGTCATAAATATTTCATTATCTAAAAAACATTGGCCTAAATAATAGTACACGGTTGTCTACATACATAAAGAAAAAATAGCGGCGCTTGCGACGCGATTTTTAAGGTTCTTTCTAACTAGATTTTTTAAATAACATATTACAAAAAAAATTTGTATTGCCTCCTAGATTTTTAGAGAAATATGGCGTCTGCAACGCTTTTTTTGCTGTTTCCTATGGTAGAAAAATTGTATCTGCGATACTTTTTTTTGTGAAATTATGTCATACAAACACAGTGGCCGTGATGGTCCTTTAATAGCACCTAGGCAACAATTTTCCCTGATCGTGTGCCTCAGCACATACAAAAAACACTGCACGCACCAACTCCTTGAATGTGACTGCCTACTTTGCACATAGGTCTTAGCGACACGGAGTTCGGTACTACTCCCTTCGTAAAAGTACAGCTAACGTGATTCTGTGCGGAAAAAAGTCGATCATCACTTGTACCCCAAGGAACCACTTATACGCCAATCGTAACAAAAAGTGTCATACCTGCATGGTCCTAATTCTGTCAACATTAAGATTAAATTGTGGCGTCTGCGACGCTTTTTTTGTGTGTTTTAACCAGACCTTTAAAATACCCTAAATCTTTAATTTTTACATTGTCTTTTAAATTCAAAAATTCAATTTGGCATCTTCGATGCTTTCTTGATCTATTATCTCCTTTTCCATAACACCCATAAGAATCTTTTGATAAAGTATTGTCTACGTTAAGAAAGAATTATGGCGTCTGCGATGCTTTTTTTACTTTTCTAATCGAGCTTTCAACAAAAGCTAAAATAAAATTTTAAACAGTGCTTTCTACACTAAAAGGTTACCCTTGGCACCTGCGATGCTTTTTTAATGAAATATCCTATGGTCCAGAAAAACCGTTAAAGCCTCCTGATGGGCTTCTGTCAACATCAAAAAATTAAAAAATTGTGGCGTCTGCGACGCTTTTATAAATATTTTTAACCGAGTTTTTAGACTAACCTAAAATAATATTTTAAACAGTGCTTTATATATTTAAAACTTATTTTTGGCATCTGCGATGCTTTTTTGATTAACTAACACGTTATTCATTGTAACAATTTTTTTGCAGATATGACACTTTGTGATACGAAGGCAGTAGGCTTGTATGTTCTACCATCTTTACGCATGAAATAAAAAATATTAGCGACTGCGACGCTTTTTTGCTGTTTTTTAACTAGACTCCTAAAAGAACCTATAGCAGCTATTTTGCTTTCTACATTTTAAAACGATATTTTGCATTCGCAATGCTTTTTTTAACTACCCATTTCTTTTTTTTTTAATTGGCATAAGAAACTATTAATAAACTTCTGTCCGCGTTAAAGAAATATTTTGAAGTCTGCGATGTTTTTTTTTTCGGTATTTTTTTATTTCTATTTTTAAAGAACCTCAAAAAAAATATTTTGGTTTCATTTGAGATGGTATTTTTATTATTTATTTCAAGCTTTAAAAATAGCAGTATATATACAATCATTTTCATTGTTTTTTGTATTTGTATACAATACTTTGTATTTGCGATGCAAAATATTGTTTACGGATGTATCTCTTTTTTTCCTAACTGTAAAGATTTATATTTACTCTGCAGTCTACATTGAAAATTTTTGGAAGTCGGTAAAGCTTTTTTGGTGTTTTTTAGCAAGACTTTTAAAAGAACACCTTAAAAAATATGTTAAGCATTGCTTACTACATTTGAAAATAAAATTTTGCATCTGCGATGCATTTTTTATTAGTTGTTCAGTTCTTTATAATCGTAAGTGGCTATTGTTACCGTTAAGTCTACATTGGAAAAATTGTGGCGTCTGCAAGCTTTTTTGGTGTTTTTCTAAAAGACTTTTAAAACCAGTGTCATTAATATAAACGCTGCATTCTACTTTAATAAATACTTTGCGTTTTTGCAGTGTTTTTGTCATAAATATATTATTATCTAAAAAAACATTGGCCTAAATAATATTACACGGTTGTCTACATAAATAAAGAAAAAAGAGCGGCGCTGCGACGCGATTTTTGAGGTCCCCCAAAGAACCACTTTTACTCCAATCGTAACAAAAAGTGTCATACCTGCATGGTCCTAATTCTGTCAACATCAAAATTAGAACATCAGACGTCTGCAACCCTTTTTTTGTGTTTTAACCAGACCTTTAAAATACCCTTAAACTTTAATTTTTACACTGCCTTTTAAATTCAAAATTTAATTTGGCATCTGCGATGCTTTTTTGATTAATTATCTCCTTTTCCATAACACCCATAAGAATCTATTGATAAAGTATTGTCTACGTTAAGAAAGAAATATGGCGTGTGCGACGCTTTTTTTAGTTTTCTAATCGAGCTTTTAACAAAAGCTAAAATAAAATTTTAAACAGTGCTTTCTAGACTAGAAGGTAACCCTTGGCACCTGCGATGCTTTTTTAATAAAATATCCTATGGTCCAGAAAAACCGTTAAAGACTCCTGGATTTCTGTCTGCATCAAAAAACTAAAAAATTGTGGCGTCTCGACTCTTTTTATAAATTTTTTTAACCGAGTTTTTAAACTAACCTAAAATAATATTTTAAACCGTGCATTTAATATTTAAAAGTTATTTTGGGCATCTGCGATGCTTTTTTGATTAATTATCAGGTTATTCATAGTAACAAATTCTTTGCAGAGATGACACTTTGTGTTACGAAGGCAGTATGCTTGTATGTTCTACTATCTTTACGCATGAAATAAAAAACATTGGAGTCTGCGACGCCATTTTGCTGTTTTTTAACTAGACCCGTAAAAAAACCTTTAGCAGTTATTTTGTTTTCTACATTTTAAAACGATAATTTGCATTAGCAGTGCTTTTTTTTAAATACCTATTTTTTTATTAATTAGCATAAAAAACTATTAATAAACTTCTGTCCACATTAAGGAAATATTTTGACGTCTGCGACGTTTCCTTTTTGTTTTTTTTTATTAATTCTTCCAAAAGAACCTCAAAACATATGTTTTTTTTTCTCTGAGATGCTATTTTGATTATTTATCCCAAGCTTTAAAAATAACATTGTACAATCATTTTCATTGTTTTCTGTATCTGTTAACAATACTTTGCATCTGCGATGCAAAATACTGTTTACAAATATATCTCTAATGAGGGCAAAGAAGTGTTAATTTTAAGTTAAAATTACTTGTGCAGCTCTTTGCTTGTTTGCATATTAATAATAATATAAAAACAACCCAGAACTCACCACGAGGAGGTGGCTGCACTTCGAGTTCCACCCACACCCTTCCCAACCATCCAACCCATATTAAGGGTGTGTGTTTGCTATTTATTTTTTTCACATTACTTACATTGCATGTTTGGTATTTACTTTCGTTTAGTCTTTCTGCTTAGATGTATTTTGTTATACCTCGTTTACTCTTTACTTGTACTTGGCATCTGCGATGCTTTTTTGATTAATTATATCGTTATTCATAGTAACAAATTTTTTGCAGATATTACACTTTGCGTTACAAAGGTAGTATGCTTGTATGTTCTACTATCCTTATGCATAAAATAAAAGATATTGGCGTCTGCGACGCTTTTTTGCTGTTTTTTAACTGGACCCGTAAAAAAACCTTAACCAGCTATGTTGGATTCGCGATGCTTTTTAAACTACCTATTTCTTTCTTTTTAATTAGCATAAAAACTATTAATAAACTTCTGTTCACGTTAAATAAATATTTTGACGTCTGCGACGTTTTTTTTTTTTGGTATTTTTTTGTTTATACTCTCAAAAGAACCTTAAAAATAATTTGGCTTTCATCTAAGATGCTTTTTTAATTATTTATCTCAAGCTTTTAAAATGACATTATACAATAATTTTTGCATTGTTTTCTGTATCCCTATACAATACTATTGCATCTGCGATGCAAAATATTGTTTACAGATGTATCTCATTTTTCCTAACTGTAAAGATTTATATCTACACTATAGTCTATATTAAAAAATTTTGGGAGTCAGTAAAGCTTTTTAGTGTTTTTTAGCAAGACTTTTAAATTAAACACCTTAAAAATATCTTATGCATTGCTTACTACATTTGTAAATAACATTTTGCATCTGCGATGCATTTTTTATTAGTAGTTTAGTTCTGTATAATCGTAAGTGACTATTGTTACCGCTAAGTCTACATTAGAAAAAAATTGTCGAGTCTGCAAGCTTTTTTAATGTTTTGCTAAAAGACTTTTAAAAAAATTTTTGCAATGTTTTTGTCATAAATATTTCATTATCTAAAAAACATTGGCCTAAATAATAATACACGGTTGTCTACATACATAAAGAAAAAATAGCGGCGCCTGCGACGCGATTTTTGAGGTTCTTTCTAACTAGATTTTTTAAATAACATATTACAAAAAAATTATGTATTGCCTCCTAGATTTTTAGAGAAAATATGGCGTCTGCAACGCTTTTTTTGCTGTTTCCTATGGTAGAAAAATTGTATCTGCGATACTTTTTTGTGAAATTATGTCATACAAACACAGTGGCCGTGATGGTCCTTTAATAGCACCTAGGCAACAATTTTCCCTGATCGTGTGCCTCAGCACATACAGAAAACACTGCACGCACCAACTCCTTGAATGTGACTGCCTACTTTGCACATAGGTCTTAGCGACACGGAGATCGGTACTACTCCCTTCGTAAAAGTACAGCTGACGTGATTCTGTGCGGAAAAAAGTCGATCATCACTTGTACCCCAAGGAACCACTTTTACTCCAATCGTAACAAAAAGTGTCATACCTGCATGGTCCTAATTCTGTCAACATTAAGATTAAATTGTGGCGTCTGCAACGCTTTTTTGTGTGTTTTAACCAGACTTTTAAAATACCCTAAAACTTTAATTTTTACACTGCCTTTTAAATTCAAAAATCAATTTGGCATCTGCGATGCTTTTTTGATTAATTATCTCCTTTTCCATAACACCCATAGAATCTTTTGATAAAGTATTGTCTACGTTAAGAAAGAAATATGGCGTCTGCGACGCTTTTTTTACTTTTCTAATCGAGCTTTCAACAGAAGCTAAAAAAAAATTTAAACAGTGCTTTCTACACTAAAAGGTTACCCTTGGCACCTGCGATGCTTTTTTAATAAAATATCCTATGGGCCAGAAAAACGTTAAAGACTCCTGATGGACTTCTGTCTTCATCAAAAAACTAAAAAATTGTGGCGTCTGCGACGCTTTTATAAATTTTTTTAACCGAGTTTTTAAACTAACCTGAAATAATATTTTAAACAGTGCATTTAATATTTAAAAGTTATTTTGGGCATCTGCGATGCTTTTTTGATTAATTATCATGTTATTATAGTAACAAATTATTTGCAGATATGACACTTTGTGTTACGAAGGCAGTATGTTTGTATGTTCTACTATCTTTACGCATGAAATAAAAAATATTGGCGTCTGCGACGCTTTTTTGCTGTTTTTTAACTAGACCCGTAAAAAAACCTTAAGCAGTTATTTTGTTTTCTACATTTTAAAACGATATTTTGCATTCGCGATGCTTTTTTTTTAATTACCTATTTATTTCTATTTATTTTGCATAAAAAACTAGTAATAAACTTCTATCCGCGATAAAAAAATATTTTGACGCCTGCGACGTTTTTTTGGTATTTTTTTATTTATTCTCCCAAAAGAACCTCAAAAAACAATTTTGATTTCTTCTGAGATGCTTTTTTGATTATTTATTTCAAGCTTTAAAAGTAACATTATACAATCATTTTTTTGATTTCTGTATCCGTATACAATATTTTTACGGATATATATATTTTTTTCCTAAGTAAAGATTTATATCTACACTACATTAAGAAAATTTTGGGAGTCAGTAAAGCTTTTTTGGTGGTTTTTAGCAAGACTTTTAAAAAAACACCCTAAAAATATCTTATGCATTGCTTACTACATTTGTAAATAACATTTTGCATCTGCGATGCATTTTTTATTAGTTGTTAGTTCTTTATAATCGTAAGTGACTATTGTTACCGTTAAGTCTACATTAAGGAAAATTGTGGCGTCTGCAAGTGTTTTTTAGTGTTTTTCTAAAAGACTTTTAGGATAATCAATATCATTAATAGAAATACTGCATCCTACTTTAAAAAATACTTTGAATTTCTGCAATCATATTATATTTGTTAAGAAAAGAGCAATATGAGGGCAAAGAAGTGTTAATTTTAAGTTAAAAACATTTGTGCAGCTCCTTGCTTGTTTGTATATTACTAATAATATAAAAACAACCCAGAACTCACCACGAGGAGGTGGCTGCACTTCGAGTTCCACCCACACCCTTCCCAACCATTCAACCAATATTAAGGGTGTGTGTTTGCTATTTATTTTTTTCATATTACTTACATTGCATGTTTGGTATTTTGGTATTTACTTTGGTTTAGTCTTTCTGCTTAGATTTATTTTGTTATACCTCTAAGGGACGACGAAATAAGCTAAAATAATATTTAAACAGTGCTTTTGATATTTAAAGGGTATTTTTGGCATCTGTAATGCCCTTTTGATTATTTATCTTGTTATTCCTAATAACAAGCGAATTGTAAAACTTTATTTTTAATTTCTTTCAAAAAAATAATAATAAAAAATAAGATAATGGGCAGCTCGTAACCAAGAAATATTATAAAATATTTTAATTTTTTTTTAATTATAGCACAAGCAAGGTAGTAGTAGACTACACTTATAAGTAAAGCCCAAGTGAATTGTACAATCTTAATTTTATTTTCCTTTAAAAAAAATAAATAAATGAGTTAAATTTAGGGACGGCTTTTGAAAAAATTAAAAAAATGGGATAATTTTCCCCGTAACCAAGAATTGTCATGAAATATTTAATAAATTTGTAATGTAGTATTAGGCAATACTTATAAGCAAAATCCAAGTGAATTGTATAACCTGATTTTATTTTTTTTAAATATGTTTAAATTCAAGTTTAGGGTTAGCTTTTGAAAAATAATTAAAAAAAGTTATAATAAACAGGTAGGTCTTCTAGCAATCATGAAATATTTTGTACTTACCTTTGAAATAATATGGACCGGCACTTTGTGACCTACACTGTATGCACTAGTAAGTAAATCCTTTGATAGTTCTGTTTCACTTCACTACCACACTTTGCTTATTTCACTTTAGTCTTACACTATTTTTACACTTAACTAAGACAGTATCAGACTACACTAATAAGCAAAGTCCAAGTAAATTGTATAACCTTTATTTAAATCTCCTTTTCTATTTAAATATGTTTAGTTTAGGGTTAACTTTTAAAAAATTTAAAATATTTTTAGAATTCGTTTAATTGTAGCACAAGTGGGGTAGGATTAGACTACACTCATAAGCAAAGTCCAAGTGAATTGTAAAATCTTAATTTTATTTCTATTTTTTTAATATTAATATTTAAAGAAATGTTATGAAATATTTTAAAATTTTATACAAATATAACTTATAACACAAGTAAGGTAGTATTACGCAATATTTATAAGCAAAGCCCAAGTAAATTGTATAACCTTAATTATAATTTTCTTTTAAAAAAAATTAAATAGGTTTGGTTAAGGATAATCGGGTAGATCTCCTAGCATTAAAAAAATATTTTTAAAATTTGTACATACCTTTGGTTTAATATAAACCGGCACTTTGTGACCGACACTGTATACACTAGTAAGTAAATTCCTTGATAGTTCTGTTTCACTTCACCACCACACTTTGCTTATTTTACTTTAGTCTTACACTATTTTTACATTTAACTAAGATACCCATTCACTATTTTTATACATAAATACACACTATTTTATGGAACCATCTTTCGATGTTACCCGTTCGAGGTCCAAGACACAAATGACTCAGCAATCATCCGGATTTATAAATATTTCTCTTATCTTGATATATACCATTCACTATTTGGTTGAATCCTAGTAGGCCATTTAAATCTCACCGATTACCCCTGTATAACATCATTTGACATTGCTAGTTATTGGCGTTATTGTTTTTTGTTATAGAGGTTACAATTTCTGAAACATAATTGCCCTAATGTATATCAATTATTACTAATTATTTTATTATAAATGGTATATTGGGATGCCTATACAAAGTGAATGGATTATATACAATACCTCCCGGTTTATGTTTGTTTTTTTAGTGAGTCACCTTTTTTGTGTAATTTTGCTTTTGCAAGTATTATATAGGGTGGTTCAAAAGTCTGGAAACGGACAATTTATTCCACGCACGGGTAGAAAATCGGAATTCTGATACTGGGATCTTTAGTAATTTTTTCCGGGGAATCGAATGGGACTATCAGATTTTGGGCCCGAGGGGCCTTAAAAGATATGTGAGACCCGACTTTAAAATTTTAAAAGCAAAACTATATTTTTTTAATGCAAATTTGGATTCAGCGGAAAATATTGCATCCAAACTGGCCATAACCTGCGAGGGTGAATTATCCGGGGAGGGGGTGAATTTTTTCCAAAGTCACCTTAACGATAGGTCGCAAGAATCCGGGTTAAAGGTAGTTTTCGGGGGTTTTTAGGGGCACTGATTCGAAATTTGCCATTGGCAACCCTACACTGACGAGGGTGGCTATGCGGGGGTAAATTTAGGGCAAAATTCACCCCGCGAAGCCAACCCCAGGCACCGTATTGGTGTTTCGAGAGCAGATTTGAATAAGCACCCCCGAAAACTCCCGAGAAGTAACTTTGACTCGGATTTTCGCGACATATCGTTAAGGGGTGACTTTGCCCAAAATTCACCACTCCGGAAAATATACCCCCGCGGGTTTTAGCCAATTTGGGTGAAAAATTTTGATTTTGTGTGGAAAGAATTTTTGTATGTACAGAAAGGGTCAGAAAGAACTTCGTTTTCGATAGCATCCAAACTTTATGAATGTTAAAAAAGTCTTTTTTTTTTAAACTTAGGTATAGGCTTTAAAAAGTATACAAAAATACATTGTCTTAAAACCTATACGATGTATCAAAAAAGTGTGGAGCAAAAGAAAACAATATACGGTGGATTAAAAAAGTGCGAAGAAAAAAAATATACAGACATAAACGATGATAAGATTCAGGCTTTTTAATTTGGCATACTGATCTTAGAGGGCATTGTTATGACTACTTTTTTTACCCGGTAAGATAATTAAAGGAGATAGTTGTTAACCCGAAAGCTTAAAAAATTGTTTAATATATTTTTTTTAAATTAGGTAGAGGGGAAAAATATAACCTAAAAAAATGTTTGCAAAATTTAAAACTTCAACACACAGCTAATGCCTAAATAACCATGTGTTTAATTCACATATAAATTTAGGTTGTGGGTGTGGTTTTGAATTTTCGCTTTTCTCCGGGGTATATAGCCCGCTCTGCGTGATAATTGGTCGGCCTCTCCCCGTCAAACAATCAGCGCGTTCAAGCAAGAAAAAGGTTATAATGTGATTTTTCGCTTTTTCTTGTCTGTTTGTTTGCAATGTCAAGCGACATGTTTAATTTAGCGTTAGATTTCGAAATATTTAAAAAAAAATGGGATAATGGCGGTAGACCACCCCGTAACCAAGAAATTTTATGAAATACTTTTAAAATTTGTTCAATTATAATACAAGCAAGGTGGTATTAGACTACACTTATAAGCAAAGCTTAAGCGAATGGTAAAACCTTAATTTTATTTTCCTTAAAAAAAATATTTAAATGAGTTTAATTTGAGGTTGGCTTTTTGAAAAATAAAAAAAAAAGGTTAATTGAAGTAGGGCTCTCCGTACTTAGGAAATATTATAAAATATTTTAAGAATTTGTTTAAATAATATCACAAGTTAGCTAGTATCAAACTAAACGAATAAGCAAAGCACAAGTGAATTGTATAACCTTAATTTAAATCTCCCTTTAAATTTAAATAGTTTAGTTTAAATTGCATAACCTTAATTATGATTTCCTTTAAAAAAAATTAAGGGTTAGCTTTTAAAAAATAAAAAAAGATAGTATAATCGGGTAGATCTCCTAGTATTAAAGAAATATTTTTAAAATTTATACATACCCTTGGTTTAATATAAACCGGCACTTTGTGACCGACACTGTATGCACTAGTAAGTAATTTTGTTTCACTTCACTACCACACTTCGAATATTTCATTTTAGTCTTACACTATCTTTACACTTAACTAAGACACCTATTCACTATTTTTATACGTAAATACACAATATTTTAGGGAACAAACGTTCGATGTTACCCGTTCGAGGCCCAAGACACAAATGACTCAGCAATCATCCGGATTTATAAATGTTTCTCTTATCTTGATATATACCATTTACTTTTCGGTTGAATCCTAGTAGGCCATTTAAATCTCACCGATTACCCCTGTATAACATCATTTGACGTTGCTAGTTTTTGCCGTTATTGTTTTTTGTTATAGAGGTTACAATTTCTGAAACATAATTGCCCTAATGTATATCAATTGTTACTAATTATGTTATTATAAATTATTATAATGGGATGCCTATACAAAGTGAATGGATTATACACAAGACCTCCTGGTTTATGTTTGTTTTTTTGATGAGTCACCTTTTTTTGTGTAATTTTGCTTTTGCAAGTAATATACAGAGTGGTTCAAAAGTCTGGAAACGGCAAATTTATTCCACGCACGAGTAGAAAATCGGAATTCTGATACTGGGACCTTTAGTAATTTTTCCCGGGGAATCGAATGGGACCATCAAATTTTGGGCCCGAGAGGCCTTATAAGAGATTTGACAACCGACTTTAAAATTTTAAATGCAAACCTATATTTTTAAATGCAAATTTGGATTCAGCGGAAAATATTGCATCTAAATTGGCCAAATCCCGCGGTGGTGAATTTTATCCAAAGTCACCCCTTAACGATAGGTTGCGAGAATCCGGGTCAAATGTACTTTTCGAGGGTTTTTGGGGGCGTCGATTCGAAATCCGCCATTGGAGCGACCCTACAACCGACGAGAGTGGCTACGCTGGGGTAAATTTAGGCCAAGATTCACCCCCGCGAAGCCAACCCCAGGCATCGTATTCGTGTTTCGAGAGCAGATTCGGAATCAACACCCCCGAAAACTTCCGAGAAGTAACTTTGGCCCGGATTCTTGCGACATATCGTTAAAAGGTGACTTTGGCCAAAATTCACTCCTCCGGAAAATATATCCCGACGGGTTTTAGCCAATTTGGATGGAAAATTTTCGCCAATCATCTGTGTGAGTCACCTTTTTTTGTGTAATTTTGCTGGAAAGCTTGCTTGTGTGGAAAGGATTTTTGTATCTACAGAGAGGGTCGAAAAGTAGTTCGTTCTCGATAGCATCCAAACTTAATGGATATCAAAAAGGCCTTTTTTTAAACTTAGGAATAGGCTTTAAAAAAGTATACAAAAATACATTGTTTTAAAACATATACGATGTATCAAAAAAGTGTGGAGCAAAAGAAAACAATATACGGTGGATTAAAAAAGTGCGGAGCAAAAGAATATACAGACATAAACGTTGGTAAGTTTCAGACTTTTGGGTTAGGGGGCACGCTTCTAATTTGGCATACTTATTTTAGAGGGCGTTGTTATGACTTTTTTTTATCCGGTGAGATAATTAAAGGAGACGGTTTTTAACCCGAAGGCTTAAAAAAATTGTTTAATATATACTTTTTTTAAATTAGCTTTGCACTGTCAAGCGACAAGTTTAATTTAGAGTTAGCTCTCTGAAATATTAAAAAAATTGGAATAATCGGGGTAGGGCACCCCGTAACCAAGAATTTTTATGAAATATTTTTAAAATATGTTCAATTATAAACCAAGAAAGGTGGTATTAGACTACACTTAAGCAAAGCTTAAGCGAATGGAAAACCTTAATTTTATTTCCCTTAAAAAAATATTTTAATGAGTTTAATTTGCGGTTGGCTTTTTGAAAAATTAAAAAAAAAAGATTAATTGGGGTAGGGCTCTCCGTACTTAGGAAATATTATAAAATATTTTAAGAATTTGTTTAATTATATCACAAGTAAGCTAGTATCAGACTACACGAATAAGCAAAGCCCAAGTGAATTTTATAACCTTAAATTAAATCTTCTTTTATATTAAAATAGGTTTAGGTTTAGGGTTAACTTATTAAAAAAATATAAATATTTTTAG
The DNA here is from genome assembly GCA_019359885.1 of Listronotus oregonensis. Classification (NCBI taxonomy): domain Eukaryota; kingdom Metazoa; phylum Arthropoda; class Insecta; order Coleoptera; family Curculionidae; genus Listronotus; species Listronotus oregonensis. The sequence continues at coordinate 32,710 of JAHBCN010006761.1, forward strand.
AGTTCGTTTAATTGTAGCACAAGTAAGGTAGGATTAGACTACACTTATAAGCAAAGTCCAAGTGAACTGTAAAATCTTATTTTTTTTAATATTTAAATGAGTTTAATTTAGGGTTGGCTTTTTAAAAAATAAAAGAAAATTAAATAATCCTTCCCATAACTAAGAAATGTTATGAAATATTTTAAAACTTTGTATGAGTATAAGTTATAACACAAGTAAGGTAGTATTACGCAATACTTATAAGCAAAGCCCGAGTAAATTGTATAACCTTAATTATAATTTCCTTAAAAAAATTAAATAGGTTACTAATTAAGAAATATTTTTAAAATTAATATATACCTACCTTTGGTTTCATATAAACCGGTACTTTGTGACCGACACTGTATGCACTAGTGAGTAAATCCTTTGACAGTTCTATTTCACTTCACTACCACACTTTAATCTTACATTATCTTTACACTTAACTAAGACACCTATTCACTATTTTTATACATAAATACACACTATTTTACGGCACCATCTTTGGATGTTACCCGTTCGAGGCCCAAGATACGAATGACTCAGCAATCATCCGGATTTATAAGTACTTCTCTTATCTTGATATATACCATTCACTATTTGGTTGAATCCTAGTAGGCCATTTAAATCTCACCGATTACCCCTGTATAACATTATTTGACGTTGCTAGTTTTTGGCATTATAGTTTTTTGTTATAGAGGTTACAATTTCTGAAATAAATTGCCCTAATGTATATTAATTGTTACTAATTATGTTATTATAAATTATTATAATGGGATGCTTATACAAAATGAATGGATTATATACAAGACCTCCCGGTTTATGTTTGTTTTTTTTTTGATGAGTCACCTTTTTTTGATGAATCCCCTTTTTTTGTGTAATTTTGCTTTTGCAAGTATTATATAGGGTGGTTCAAAAGTCTGGAAACAGCAAATTTATTCCACGCACGTGGAACAGGGGTGACTTTGCCCAAAATTCACACCTCCGGAAAATTTACCCCGCGCGGGTTTTAGCCAATTTGGATGAAAAATTTTCCGCCAAATATCTGCGTGAGTCACCTTTTTTGTGTAATTTTGCTTTTGTGTGAAAAGGATTTTTGTATGTAAAGAGGGGGTCGAAAAGTAGTTCGTTTTCGATAGCATCCAAACTTTATAAATATAAAAAAGGGTTTTTATTAACTTAGGTATGGGCTTTAAAATAGTATACAAGAATACATTGTCTTAAAACATATACCATGTATCAAATAAGTGTGGAGCAAGAAAAAACAATATAGGGTGGATTAAAAAAAGTGCGGAGCAAAAGAATATACATGAAAGTTGGTAAGTTTCAGACTTTTGGGTTCGGGGGTTCGCTTCTAGTTTGGCATAGTGGTTGTTATGACTACTTTTTTTACCTGGTTAGATAATCAAAGGGAATAGTTCTTAACCCGAAGGCTTAAAAACAAATTGTTTAATATTATTTTATTAAGTTAGGTACAGGGAAATAAAATATAACCCAAAAAACATGTTTGCAAAATTTAAGGCTCCTAAAGCCTAAAAAACCATTGTTTAACTCCCATATAAATTTAGGTTTTGGATGTGGTTTTAAGTTTTCGCTTTTCTCCGAGGTATATACCCCTCCCTGAGTGATAATTGGTCGGCCTCTCCCCGTCAACCAATCAGCGCGTTCAAGCAAGAAAAAAGTTTTGTGATTTTTCTCTCTTTCTTGCCTGTTTGTTTGCACTGTCAAGCGACAAGTTTAATGTTGGGTTAGCTTTTTAAAATATTAAAAAAACGATAATCGGGGTAGGGCATCCCGTAACCAAAAATTTTTATGAAATATATTTAAAATTTGTTTAATTATAATACAAGAAAGGTGGTATTAGACTACACTTATAAGCAAAGCTTAAGCGAATGGTAAAACCTTAATTTTATTTCCCTTAAAAAAATATTTAAATGAGTTTAATTTGAGGTTGGCTTTTTCAAAAATAAAAAAAAGGTTAATTGGGGTAGGACTCCCCATACTTAAGAAATATTATAAAATATTTTAAGATTTTGTTTAATTATATCACAAGTAAACTAGTATTAGACTACACAAATAAGCAAAGCCCAAGTGAATTGTATAACCTTAATTTAAATCTCCTTTTATATTTAAATATGATTAGTTTGGGGTAAACTTTTTAAAAAATTATAAATATTTTTAGAAATCGTTTTATTGTAGCACAAGTAAGATAGTATTAGACTACAATTATAAGCAAAGTCCAAGTGAACTGTAAAATCTTAATTTTATTTTTTCTTTCAAATATTTAAATGAATTTAATTTAGGGTTGGCTTTTAAAAAAAAAAAATAAATAAATAATCTTTTCCGTAACTAAGAAATGTTATGAAATATTTTAAAACTTTGTATAAGTATAAGTTATAACACAAGTAAGGTAGTATTAGGCAATACTTATAAGCAAAGCCCGAGTAAAATGTATAACCTTAATAATAATTACCTTAAAAAAAAATAAATAGGTTACTAAATAAGAAATATTTTTAAAATTTGTACATACCTCTGGTTTCATATAAACAGGCACTTTGTGACCGACACTGTATGCACTAGTGAGTAAATCCTTTGACAGTTCTATTTCACTTCACTACCACGCTTTAGTCTTACACTATCTTTACACTTAACTAAGACACCTATTCACTATTTTTATACATAAATACACACTATTTTACGGCACCATCTTTGGATGTTACCCGTTCGAGGCCCAAGGTACGAATGACTCAGCAATCATCCGGATTTATAAGTACTTCTCTTATCTTGATATATACCATTCACTATTTGGTTGAATCCTAGAAGGCCATTTAAATCTCACCGATTACCCCTGTATAACATCATTTGACGTTGCTAGTTTTTGGCATTATAGTTTTTTGTTATAGAGTTTACAATTTCTGAAATAAATTGCCCTAATGTATATTAATTGTTACTAATTATGTTATTATAAATTATTATAATGGGATGCCTATACAAAATGAATGGATTATATACAAGACCTCCCAGTTTATGTTTGTTTTTTTTTTGTTGTTGAGTAACCTTTTTTTCATGAATCACCTTTTTTTTGTGTAATTTTGCTTTTGCAAGTATTATACAGGGTGGTTCAAAAGTCTGAAAACGGCAAATTTATTCCACGCACGGGTATAAAATCGAAATTCTGATACTGGAGCCTTTAGTAATTTTTCCCGGGGAATCGAATGGGACCATCAGATTTTGGACCCGAGAGGCCTTATAAGAGATTTGACGCCCTACTTTAAAATTTTAAATGTAAATCGATATTTTTAATTGTGAATTTGGATTCAGCGGAAAATATTGTATCGAAATTGGTCAAAAGCCGCGGGGGTGAATTTTATCCAAAGGACCCCTTAACGATAGGTCGCGAGAATCCGGGTTAAAGTTATTTTTCGGGGATTTTGGGGATGGTTCGAAATTTGCCACTGAGCACCCCCGCAAACTCCCGAAAAGTAACTTTGACATATCGTTAAGGGGTGACTTTGGACAATTTGGATGAAAAATTTTCCGCCAAATATCTGTGTGAGTCACCTTTTTTGTGTAATTTTGCTTTTGTGTGAAAAGGATTTTTGTATGTACAGAGAGGGTCGAAAAGTAGTTCGTTCTGGATAGCATCCAAACTTTATGGATATCAAAAAGCTCTTTTTTTAAACTTAGGTACAGGCTTTAATAAAGTGTATACAAAAATACATATACAATCCTGATACCTATATAATGTATCAAAAAAGTGTGGAGCAAAAGAAAACAATATACGGTGGATTAAAAAAGTGCGGAGCACAAGAATATACAGACATAAACGTTGGTAAGTTTCAGACTTTTGGGTTCGGGGGCTCGCTTCTAATTTGGCATACTTATTTTAGAGGGCGTTGTTATGACTTTTTTTTATCCGGTGAGATAATTAAAGGAGACGGTTTTTAACCCGAAGGCTTAAAAAAAATGTTTAATATATAATTTTTTTAAATTAGGTTTGCACTGTCAAGCGACAAGTTTAATTTAGAGTTAGCTCTCTGAAATATTAAAAAAAAATTGGAATAATCGGGGTAGGGCACCCCGTAACCAAGAATTTTTATGAAATATTTTTAAAATATGTTCAATTATAAACCAAGAAAGGTGGTATTAGACTACACTTAAGCAAAGCTTAAGCGAATGGAAAACCTTAATTTTATTTCCCTTAAAAAAATATTTTAATGAGTTTAATGTGCAGTTGGCTTTTTGAAAAATAAAAAAAAAAAAAGATTAATTGGGGTAGGGCTCTCCGTACTTAGGAAATATTATAAAATATTTTAAGAATTTCTTTAATTATATCACAAGTAAGCTAGTATCAGACTACACGAATAAGCAAAGCCAAGTGAATTTTATAACCTTAAATTAAATCTTCTTTTATATTAAAATAGGTTTAGTTTAGGGTTAACTTAAAAAAATATAAATATTTTTAGAGTTCGTTTAATTGTAGCACACGTAAGGTAGTATTAGACTACAATTATAAGCAAAGTCCAAGTGAACTGTAAAATCTTAATTTTATTTTTTCTTTCAAATATTTAAATGAATTTAATTTAAGGTTGGCTTTTTAAAAAAATAAAAAAAATTAAGTAATCTTTCCCGTAACTAAGAAATGTTATGAAATATTTTAAAACTTTGTATAAGTATAAGTTATAACACAAGTAAGGTAGTATTACGCAATACTTATAAGCAAAGCCCGAGTAAAATGTATGACCTTAATAATAATTTCCTTAAAAAAAAATAAATAGGTTACTAAATAAGAAATATTTTTAAAATTTGTACATACCTCTGGTTTCATATAAACAGGCACTTTGTGACCGACACTGTATACACTAGTGAGTAAATCCTTTGACAGTTCTATTTCACTTCACTACCACACTTTAGTCTTACACTATCTTTACACTTAACTAAGACACCTATTCACTATTTTTATACATAAACACACACTATTTTACAGCACCATCTTTGGATGTTACCCGTTCGAGGCCCAAGATACGAATGACTCAGCAATCATCCGGATTTATAAGTACTTCTCTTATCTTGATATATACCATTCTCTATTTGGTTGAATCCTAGTAGGCCATTTAAATCTCACCGATTACCCCTGTATAACATCATTTGACGTTGCTAGTTTTTGGCATTATAGTTTTTTGTTATAGAGGTTACAATTTCTGAAATAAATTGCCCCAATGTATATTAATTGTTACCAATTATGTTATTATAAATTATTATAATGGGATGCCTATACAAAATGAATGGATTATATACAAGACCTCCCGGTTTATGTTTGTTTTTTTTTTTTGATGAGTCACCTTTTTTTGATGAATCACCTTTTTTTGTGTAATTTTGCTTTTGCAAGTATTATACAGGGTGGTTCAAAAGTCTGGAAACGGCAAATTTATTCCACGCACGGGTATGAAATCGGAATTCTGATACTGGGACCTTTAGTAATTTTTCCCGGGGAGTCGAACGGGACCATCAGATTTTGGGCCCCAGAGGCCTTATAAGAGATTTGACACCCGACTTTAAAATTTTAAATGCAGATCTGTATTTTTAATTGCGAATTTGGATTCAGTGGAAAATATTGCATCGAAATTGGTCAAAAGCCGCGGGGGTGAATTTTATCCAAAGGACCCCTTAACGATAGGTCGCGAGAATCCGGGTTAAAGTTATTTTTCGGGGATTTTGGGGATGGTTCGAAATTTGCCACTGAGCACCCCCGCAAACTCCCGAAAAGTAACTTTGACATATCGTTAAGGGGTGACTTTGCCCAAAATTCACACCTCCGGAAAATTTACCCCGCGCGGGTTTTAGCCAATTTGGATGAAAAATTTTCCGCCAAATATCTGTGTGAGTCACCTTTTTTGTGTAATTTTGCTTTTGTGTGAAACGGATTTTTGTGTGTAAAGAGGGGGTCGAAAAGTAGTTCGTTTTCGATAGCATCCAAACTTTATAAATATAAAAAAGGTTTTTTTTTAACTTAGGTATGGGCTTTAAAATAGTATACAAGAATACATTGTCTTAAAACATATACGATGTATCAAATAAGTGTGGAGCAAGAGAAAACAATATAGGGTGGATTAAAAAAAGTGCGGAGGAAAACAATCAACATGAAAGTTAGTAAGTTTCAGACTCTTGGGTTCGGGGGTTCGCTTCGCTTCTAATTTGGCATAGTGGTCTTAGAGGGCGTTGTTATGACTACTTTTTTTACCTGGTTAGATAATCAAAGGGAATAGTTCTTAACCCGAAGGCTTAAAAACAAATTGTTTAATATTATTTTATTAAGTTAGGTACAGGGAAATAAAATATAACCCAAAAAACATGTTTGCAAAATTTAAGGCTCCTAAAGCCTAAAAAACCATTGTTTAACTCCCATATAAATTTAGGTTTTGGATGTGGTTTTGAGTTTTCGCTTTTCTCCGAGGTATATACCCCTCCCTGAGTGATAATTGGTCGGCCTCTCCCCGTCAACCAATCAGCGCGTTCAAGCAAGAAAAAAGTTATGTGATTTTTCTCTCTTTCTTGCCTGTTTGTTTGCATTGTCAAGCGACAAGTTTAAATTTGGGTTAGCTTTTTAAAATATTAAAAAAACGATAATCGGGGTAGGGCACCCCGTAACCAAAAATTTTTATGAAATATATTTAGGATTAGTTTGGGGTAAACTTTTTAAAAAATTATAAATATTTTTAGAAATCGTTTTATTGTAGCACACGTAAGGTAGTATTAGACTACACTTATAAGCAAAGCCCGAGTAAAATGTATAACCTTAATAATAATTTCTTTAAAAAAAAATTAAATAGGTTATTAAATAAGAAATATTTTTAAAATTTGTACATACCTCTGATTTCATATAAACAGGCACTTTGTGACCGACACTGTATGCACTAGTGAGTAAATCCTTTGACAGTTCTATTTCACTTCACTACCACACTTTAGTCTTACACTATCTTTACACTTAACTAAGACACCTATTCACTATTTTTATACATAAATACACACTATTTTACGGCACCATCTTTGGATGTTACCCGTTCGAGGCCCCAGATACGAATGACTCAGCAATCATCCGGATTTATAAGTACTTCTCTTATCTTGATATATACCATTCACTATTTGGTTGAATCCTAGTAGGCCATTTAAATTTCACCGATTACCCCTGTATAACATCATTTGACGTTGCTAGTCATTGGCGTTATTGTTTTTTTGTTATAGAGGTTACAATTTCTGAAACATAATTGCCCTAATGTATATCAATTTTATTGCGAATTTGGATTAAGCAGAAAATATTGCATCCAAATTGGCAAAACTCGCGAAGGTAAATTAGCCGGGGGGTTAATTTAATCCAAAGTCACCCCTTAGGGGATTTTCGGGGGCGTCAATTCGACGAGGGTGGCTATGCGGGGGTAAATTTAGGCCAAAATTTACCCCCGCGAAGCGAACCCCAGGCATCGTATTGGTGTTTTGAGAGCAGATTCGGAATCAGCATCCTAGAAAACTCCCACAAAGTAACTTTGACCCAGATTCTCGCGACATATAGTTAAGGGGTGACTTTGGCCAAAATTCACCCCTTCGGAAAATTCACCCCTGCGGGTTTCAGCCAATTTGGATGGAAAATTTTCCGCCGAATTCCTATGTGAGTCACTTTTTTTGTGTAATTTTGCTTTTGTGTGGAAAGGATTTTTATATGTACAGAGATGGTGGAAAAGTAGTTCGTTCTCGATAGCATCCAAATTTGATGGATATCAAAAAGAAAACAATATACGGTGGATTCAAAAAGTGCGGAGCAAAAGAATATATATGAATATTGGTAAGTATCAGACTTTTGGGTTCGGAGGTTCGCTTCTAATTTGGCATACTTATCTTAGAGGGCGTTGTTATGACTACTTTTTTTACCTGGTTGAATAATCAAAGGGGATAGTTCTTAACCCGAGGGCTCAAAAAAATTGTTTAATATTATTTTATTAAATTAGACAGAGGAAAATAAAATATAACCCAAAAAACATGTTTGCAAAATTTAAGGCTTCTAAAGCCTAAAAAATCATTGTTTAACTCCCATATAAATTTAGGTTTTGGGTGTGGTTTTGGAGTTTTCGCTTTTCTCCGAGGTATATACCCCTCCCTGAGTGATAATTGGTAGGCCTCTCCCCGTCAACCAATCAGCGCGATCAAGCGAGAAAAAAGTTATTATGTGATTTTTTACTCTTTCTCACCTGTTTGTTTGCACTGTCAAGCAACAAGTTTAATTTAGTGTTAGCTTTTTAAAATTTTTTTAAAAAATGGGATAATCGGGGTAGGGTACCCCGTAAACCCCGTAACCAAGAATTTTTATGAAATATTTTTATAATATGTTCAATTATAAACCAAGAAAGGTGGTATTAGACTACACTTATAAGCAAAGCTTAAGCGAAAGGTAAAAACCTTTATTTTATTATTTTTTAAAAATTTATATTTAAATTGGTTTAATGTGGGGTTGGCTTAATGAAAAATTAAAAAAAAAAGGAAAATTGGGGTAGGGCCCCCCCGTACTTAAGAAATATTATAAAATGTCTTTAGAATTCGTTTAATTGTAGCACAAGTAAGATAGTATTGACTACACTTATAATCAAAGTCCAATTGAATTGTAAAACCTTAATTTTTTTTTTTTTTAATATTTAAATGAGTTTAATTTAGGGTTGGCTTTAAAAAAAAATAAAAAATTGTATAATCCTTCCCATAACCAAAAAATATTATAAGATATTTTAAAATTTTGTACAGTTATAACTTATAACACAATTTAAGTAGTATTACGCAATACTTATAAGCAAAGCCCAACTAAATTATATAACCTTTGATTGATTGATTGATTGATAAAGTAAATACACAAGTTGAGGTTTTGTCCGCCTCGACACTGCAGCCTACAGGGCTTGTTGTATCTCTTGTGTATTTTTTTCAGTTAAAAAGGTTTGACACCTTAGACAGGTGTAGTAGCCCTTTTACTGTTCTTTTCTGGTCTCCAGCCTCCTGGTGGTTAGTGTCCACTATGAGGTTTTGATTTGTTCTCCAGTATGTAAGTGCAGGGCACTCATATATGATATGAGAGGCTGTCTCTTCCTCTTCGTCACATAGTCTGCAAATGGGTTCTTCTCTATAGATGCCCATAGTGTGCATATGTTTTCTTAGGGTGCAGTGTCCGGTTATTAATCCTGTCACTATCCTAATCTGATTCCTATTTAGTTTTAGTAGTTCACTTGTCAATGCTTTCGATGGTGAGTCCAGCATTGATTTACTGTGATTTTGCCTTGGAATGTGGTTCCAGTATGACTGATGTTGTGTTTGAATCCACCGAGTCATGTAGCCACGAACCGAGGCTTCTTTGTATTCCAAAAACAGGTTTAGGACCCACAAACATTTCTGCGGAGCCTCGCCTGGCCAGGGAGTCTGCATTTTCATTGCCCTGTATTCCCCTGTGGCCCTGTGTCCTGGCACCCAGGAAAGTGTAACTTTGTTGTGGTTAGCCAGGTTTAGGAGGCATTGCAGACAGTTCCAAACCAACCTTGAGTTGACTTGTTGGGATGCCAAAGCTTTTATGGCCGCTTGACTATCAGAGAAGATAGTAATGTCCCTGCCCTTATATAACCTTAATTATAATTTCCTTAAAAAAATGAAATAGGTTGCTAATTAAGAAATATTTTTAAAATTTGTACATACCTTTGGTTTAATATAAACCGGCACTTTTTGACCGACACTGTATGCACTAGTAAGTAAATTCTTTGATAGTTCTGTTTTACTTCACTATCACACTTTGCTTATTTCACTTTAGTCTTACACCATTTTTACACTAAACTAAGACACCCAGTGTTGCCAGATTGGGCGATTTATCGCAAATTGGGCGATTTTCAATAGGCTCTGCCGCAGGCGACTAACATTTGCCCGTCATTTGTATTATTTTTTTGCATATATTCATAATTTCCAGTTATAGCGAATTTTAATTCAAAGATGTAAGTCAATCAAATTCCTGAAAATTTGTTAGAATTAGAACTTGAGCATGCTGATGTTGAAGAAATCCTAGAAATTTTAGGTTAAAATGTTAAAAATATTTTTTTTTCTATAATAAAACTCATTTAATATTCAGTATATATATTTAATTTTACTTTTCTTACATATACTGCATTAAAATTTATAAATAAGAAATTGGGCGACTTTCTTTTTTATTTGGTGACTTTTGGCGGCTCATGTGGCGACTTGAAAAAAAAATATCTGGCAACACTAAAGACACCTATTCACTATTTTTTTACGTAAATACACAATATTTTATGGCACCATCTTTGGATGTTACCCGTTCGAGGCCCAAGACACAAATGACTCAGCAATCATCCGGATTTATAAATGTTTTTCTTATCTTGATATATACCATTCACTATTTGGTTGAATCCTAGAACGCCATTTAAATCTCACCGATTACCCCTGTATTAAGATAATATATACGAAAGGTATTCTAATCCTGCAATGCATCATGGGAAATGTGTCAAGCGGTGGCGCCGCCACGAGTGTGTCTTGCACACTAAAGTATTTTCATCTCAACTTCCGCAATAATAAAAATAAGGATGAAAATACTTTAGTGTGCAAAACCACTCGTGGTGGCACCACCGCTGACATTTTCCTGATGCGTGCAGGATAGAATACCTTATATATTATCTTACCCCGTATAACATCATTTGACGTTGCTAGTTTTTGGCGTTATTGTTTTTTGTTATAGAGGTTACAATTTCTGAAACAAAATTGCCCTAATGTATATCAATTGTTACTAATTATGTTATTATAAATTATTATAATGGGATGCCTATACAAAATGAATGGATTATACAGGGTGTCCCAAAAGTAATGGGACACAAAGCAACAGCAGATTCCTTAGGTCAAAATAATGCAATTTACGTAAACTTGCCTTATCCGAAAGTTGATAATAACAAAGATACAGGGTGTTAAACTTTTAATTTTGCTTTTGTTTTTTCTTAATAATTCTTTAACCAAATGACCTAGCTGTACAAAATTTGGGATCTGGGGGTTTTTTAAGGCGAGAAATTTAAATTCGTCCACGCCTACTCACTTGTTTCAAATGTCGTAACTTTTTTTAGGCTTAGAATATTGACCTGTTTATTAAAAAATAAGTTACTATAAATCCATCTGCATCAAAAATGTATACTTTATTTAAGTCTCTAGGAGCAGCCGTTCTCGAAATAAACGCACTTTAAAGGATCTTGCAATTTTTTTATGGAAAATAAATTTTATCCAATTGTTTTTAAACTTTGCATAGTGATAGTTCTAAGCACGCTGATCAAAGGTCTTCAAGGGCACAAACCCGAAAACGCCTCCAACCCCACCAAAATCACCCTCAAAAGTCCCCAAATCCCCAGTGACCTTTGGGGTGATTTTGGGGGTGGAGGCTTTTTCCCGGGTTTGCCCAAAACCTTTTTATCCAAGAATCTGCTGTTGCTCTGTGCCCCCTTACTTTTGGGACACCCTGTATACAAGACCTTCCGGTTTATGTTTGTTTTTAGTGAGTCCCCTTTTTTTTTTTTTTTTTGGTGTACTTTTGTTTTTCCCCAAGTATTATAGAGGGTTGGTTCAAAAGTCTAAAAGGGCAAATTTATTCCACGGGGGTAGAAAATCGGAATTCTGATACAAACCCTTTTAGTAACCCCGGGGGAATCGAATGGGACCATCAGATTTTGGGCCCGAGGGGCCATATAGGAGATATAAGGCCCAATTTGGGAAAATTTTTAAATGCAAACTTAATTTTTGTTGCAATTTGGATTCAGGGGGAAAATAATGCACCCAAAATTTGGGCCCAAAAAACTCGCGGGTGAACCCCCCGGGGGGGAGGGGGTTAAATTTTTCCCCCAAAAAATCACCCCTTAACGATAGGTCGCAAAAGTATCCGGGTCGAAGTGACTTCTTGGGGGTTTTTAGGGAGCGTCGATTCGACGAGAGTGGCTATGCGGGGGTATATTTAGGCCAAAATTCACCCCCGCGAAGCCAACCGCAGGCCTCGTATTGGTGTTTCGAGAGCAGATTCGAAATCAGCACCCCCGATAACTTCCGAGAAGTAACTTTGACTCGGATTCTCGCGACATGTCGTTAAGAGGTGACTTTGCCCAAAATTCACCCCTCCAGAAAATATACTTCCGCGGGTTTTAGCCAATTTGGATGAAAAATTTTCCGACGAATTCCTATGTGATCCCCTTTTTTTGTGAAATTTTTGCTTTTGTGTGGAAAGGATTTTTGTATGTACAGAGAGGGTCGAAAAGTAATTTGTTCTCAATATCATCCAAATTTTATTGATATAAAAAAGGTCTTTTTTTAAAACTTAGGTAAAGGCTTTAAAAAAGTATACAGAAATACATGATAATGTTTGTTCACTTTTGTAAACATTTTGTTAATAAATATTAAAATATAATTAGAACTAGAATTTTTCCATATTTTTTTTTTTTTTTAGATCTTTAAAAAAACGGTTTTTTTAAATATTAAAATATAATTAGAACTAGAATTTTTCCATATTTTGTTTTTTTTTCAGATCTTTAACAAAAACGGTTTTTTTTCCGAAAAAAAACGAGTTTTTTCGGAGGCGTTAAAACACTAGATTAAACTCATTTACACAATCTTGCCCCTTCTTTTACCACAAAATTTGTGATAAGTACATAAAACATTATACAATGTTTGAAATTTATTTTAAAAAATCGTGTGATCAATTATTTTATTAAGATTTTTAGTAAAAATACTAACCATTTAAATAGAAGACTGTGAAGTCCATGTTAAATCAGATAATATATCCAATATTACACAACAATTTTAAATATTCCGTAATGGTTTCGTTTATTAACCAATAATGTTGTGCAAAAAAATAAAAAAAAACAGTGAATGTATAGTTAGTCTGAATTTGACATTTGTTGATGAAAATTTTATACATGGTTATAAAAAATTATCCGGACCTGACCTACGATTCATGGTGCAAACTCCTCGGGGCCGATTCCCCAATTCCCGCTGCCCTGCACGCCTGGACAATTTTGTTTTACAGCATTGGCCTTCCATACACCTTTAAACTTCCTTGGTTTCTCTCACCTTTTCTATTTCCGTTGACCCAAATTGGACATAGTCCAAAGGGGGGCAGATTGCTAAAACAACGATTTTGATTAAAAAAAAAACTAATCGTTTTTGTAATGAGCTTTAGTTGTTTTTTAAAAGTATTTTTCCCAAAAAAAAGGTTTTTAAAAAAAACACATTTATTTAGTTTCAACTATTTTTATTAATTAGGTTTTAGTTAGTAAATTACAAAATTTTTGGAGCCTAAAATAAGACAAAAAAAAATTATAATGGAAAAAAATATTTTTCGTTCCATTAGCATTCAAAAATGCTATTTTTCTAATTTTGTAAATGTAGCATCGAATTTAATGAATTAGTGTCAAATAAAGGGCTAAAGATACATAAAAATAATCACTAGTGGGAAACTCGGCACAGCATCGGGTAATGTAGTTCCGTTAAACAATACTAAAATGACGTTAAGTTTGTTTTCATTTGATTTCTTTCGGGGAATTTTTCTTCCTGTCCGTCTATTTTAGTGAGTATCTTAATGACTTTTAATACAAAAATCTTAAAACATTTTGTCAATATTTTAAAAACACCTTTAAATTACTTTAAACAAACTTGTTACGGATTCTAATCAATTAAATTTGATGCTATTTATATAATACTGATATATTTTGCTTTTAGTGCCATTAAGCTTTCAAAATGTGCATAATAAAAAATTAAATATGTGTACCCTTCCTTTTCTACTTGTGCTTATCTTATTAAACATTTAAAGCATGTAGCTTTCTCTAAAGCTGTGTTTCCACTGTGCGAAAATTACCCCCTCTGTTTTTTCGAAAATTATTCGCGAAATCCCTGTTTTTTAGCAAACGGTATTTATAAAAAGTAGGGGGTTCACTGTTTTTTTGCCATAAAAATCGAAAAGAAGGTATTTACATTTTTTTTAAAAGTTCAACTCGTCATCGGGTTTTTGAAAAAAAAATTTTTTGAGAGTTCAAAATAAAGATTTTTTTATTTGAAAAGTGGAAAAATCAGTTTTGACTTTTTTCTAAAGATTTAAAAAAGGGGGTCCATTAATTTTTTTTAATATTTCTATTTTTTTGTTGCGCATCAAAAATAGAATAATTTAAAATATATATATATATATATATATATATATATATATATATATATATATATATATATATATATATATATATATATATATATATATATATATATATATATACCGGGTGACAACGAAATCACTACCCAGCCTTTTATTTTCTTGAATAAAAACATATAGCTTTCAAATTTTAGGATGCTATAATATATTATAAGATCTGATTTTTTGGGGGTTTTTTATGTCTCTATCACTTCCGGTTTTTAACCCGGGGAAAAAAAAATCAA